>CM024761.1:63790448-64080757 GCA_014218235.1 Colocasia esculenta
ACCACTGCACAGAGATTTTTAGTGGTTCTGAATCACACACACCATGTGATTCCTACATCCACCCCTCACACAGTGAGGATCCACTAACAAACTTGGCACACCACACCCCCTGGAGGCTGACAGCTCCAACAACCTAGTTTACAACTCACACGACCTCTAGAGCAGACTACTCTAGAACCCTAAGCAAGACTGCTCAACAACACCTTGAGTACACGACTCAAACCACTGAGCGCAAAGGCTCACAAACACTTGCTAGAAAGAAACACAAGACTCAGATCCTCTAGCAATAAATCTAATCTATCAAGAGTTCATTCATGAGACTTTATGCAGCAACACATGCACAATCTCAGAATGACTCAGAAGAGACAAAGGGAAATGACGAATTGTATAGAAAGTCCTTGCTCTTCAAATATACTCCTTGTAGAAGATCGAATTTTCGAAGAGGCTTGAATTCTTGAAGTCCTTGGCCGATGCTCTGCACTCTGAACTTTGGGATCTTCCTTGAAGTCTTCTCAATCAATTGCTTCCACTGATCTGCTTCCTTGAAGTGATCCAATTGCATCTTCAATGATCAACTACACTTCTCATGCTTGGACAGATGAATTGGCTTGAGGAAACCCAGAGAGCAGGAGCAGGGAGGAGAACTCTTGTCGCCAAATGGATTTCTGGGAGGCTCTGAAAAGGTTCTCTTACGTTGGATGGCCAATAGGAGGGTATTTATTGTGACGACCCTCGCTATGCCGGTACGGTTGTACCAACCCACGTCGGCACGACGAAGATCACCACAGCGGGACATTTACCCGACACTATCATGTTGGCCCTTTTGGTACGGCAGCAAGCTAACCTAGAGGGGGGGTGATAAGGTTTTCTGAGATCTGAAATAGAAACTTAAACACAGAAATTAACACTTGAAGGTTTGGTTTATTTAGTGCGATGAAGAGTAGCAGTGCGGAAGCAAATAAACAAGCCCACAAATAACACAAGAGATTTTTCCTGGTTCGGCCCTTCCCACATGGAAGTCCTACGTCCAGTCCCCAAGCAACCTCTTGGGATTTCACTAACCAAGGTACATCCCCCTTAAGGACACTACAACCCCAGCACCCCACTGGTCTTCTTCTCTTTCCCGGGCAAGAAGGCAGCCCACTCTCTTACAGGTAAAGAAGCCAACCTCCTGGTCAAACCCCAGTGCGGTTCTGCTAGAAGACACAACCCCTAGCTGGTTCTACACTGTATACAGTCCTACAGCTGGACAGAAGTCTTTCTTATAAAAAAGACAAAGCTGAGAGTTTGGAACAAATAAAAACCACTACAAGAACTCTCAGCAAAAGACTCCTCCCCCAGATTTACAAGATGCCACAGAGAGAGAGAGAAGAGAGGAAGGAGCTTGAATGCTTCAGTGCTTCAGATGCTTGAACACTTCTTCTTGGGCTCAGGCTCTTTCTCTCTTTTTCTTTGAGTGTATTTGGAGTTCAGGTTCCTCACTGTTGTACACTCATTCAAAGATCTTCAGGAAAGCTCATGCTTCTCTTCACCTTGCTTCATCTTTTATCTGAGCAATTTGAATAAATTCGTTAGAGTTCTAGCCGTTGCTCATCCTCTTTCTTCTGATAATTTGTGGTCTACGAGGTCTGCAAGCATGAAAAAAGTGTTTAGATAAAATGTGTTTCTGTCAAAAGGCTCATACCTTTATGTTTCCTGATGCCACTCAGAAGTGGTAAGTAATCTGCTCTTTGTTGACAGGAGAGAAGAGATCTGGAAAGATAAGCAAAAAGAGTCTCCTGTCGAAAGAAGAGGTTACGCAAATCAAGAATATTGACTTTTTTACTAGATGCCAAAAGGCACTTTGAAATATAAAGGAAATCTATTGTTTTTACAAAGAAGTCCTGTGTTTACAAAGAATCCATGTTTCACTTATCAATCCTTATGAGAGTTTACAAAATCCCTGTTTTACAAAGAATCCATGTTTTACAAAGGAGTCTGTGTGAGTTACAAAGGAATCTTATGAGAGTCACTTATCGAATCCTTATGAAGAGCGAATCGTTATGAGAGCGAATCGTTATGAGAGTCACTTATCAAATCCTTATAGAGCGAATCCTTATGAGAGTGAATCGTTATGAGAGTCACTTATCGAATCGTTATGAGAGCGAATCGTTATGAGAGTCACTTATCAAATCGTTATGGGACCAAATCGATGTAGAGTCACTTATCAAATCGTTATGGGACCAAATCGATGTGAGAGTGAATCCTTATAGTAGTGAATCCTTATGGCACTTTGCGAAACTGAATCGATGTATATTGAATAGACATCGCTTTTCGTTTTAGTGCAAATCACACATCAATCATATCATAAAATTATATTTATTAGGAAATCATGATATTTATTTATTATTAGAAAACTCATGGTATTAAATATATTTACATTTAATTAATCAGATAATTTATATTTATTAGAAAACATTTTATTAAATATTTTTAATAATAATTAATTAAATATTTAAATTTGTTATCACAACATAAAAGGTAAAATCTAAGGGTGGTTCAACATATCATTCGATTGAGATGTACACAAATATAAGTACATAGTAGCGGAAGAAAGACTACTGTCTTCAATTTCATCATCCACATTGACATCCACAGTCCATATAGCAAATAAAGGAAAGCTAAGCTTACTTAACTGAAATTTAAACAAGGTACATTGTCCACAATAACTACAATTTTAATCATCAAATTACATAGTTTGTTCACAATTACATAATAGTTCAATACAATGCCTCAAATTACATACTATGAAAGCGAAATATAACAATAACGACTCCGCCAAGCTACTCTCCGCGCTCGGAATCGCTCTCCACTGTCTTCCAAAAGATGTAGGGTCACCTACTAAACCTGTACGCCGAAGCAAGGAGTGAGTCTAAAGACTCAACAAATAAACCATACACTTCATACATGTATACATCATATAGCATTCCACATTCAATCGCATTCAATCTAAGCGTGTAGCAAGGTTATGTGATATTATCACACCTGTCAGGGTATTTCTACAAATTTAAAGCACATGGAACATGATTTGTACCTTTCAATTAAACTATCTATCACATGTTTCTACTCATCCAATCACATGAAAGCTACATTTCTAATTAACTAAACATGAAAGCACTAACATGAGGTTCTCATATGCTTAAGGGAAACACTACCATCATGGTTTCTACACATGGTAGCACATGCTAACTATCATTTCTCATGCATTAAGGTTTCTGTTTGACATGGATAGAAGTCTCATAACATGCAAGTTCATCTCTCACACTCTAACATATTGACATCACATGGTTCACTCTCCTACACCTTCTACGCATATCTATTGTTATTCAAGGGAAGCCTAGCATAATGCTTCTACTAGTTTTATAACAATGAATTATGTTCAAACAAACAACTAATCTAACACATGTTCTTTTTCTCATTCCGTCAACATATGAACTCAATTAAGAACTTGTCTCCTTCACACACATCATGAGAGCAATTTAGGCATGGTTTTTTGCACATGGTGAAAGGAGATTCTAGCGTGGATTCTATGACATTCTTGCACACAATAACATGATTGCTTATCTATTAGCTTGCTGTTCTAATATGTTCTATCATTATCACATTAGGAATCAAAGTTTTACACTCTAACACATTGGTTTCACATGTTACACATTTACACATTCACATGTACACATCTTTCATTTTGCACATATTCACATGGCACTTACACAATCTCCATATACACTTCACATTTCCATTTATATGCCGGACACATAGTCCAAACCACCATTAGAAGGACACATAACACATTCACAAACGCATACTTATCACCTAGGCAAAAACGTGATAAGCTTGGTACTGCGCAGACCGGGAGAAGCCTCTCCACCCTATCGACGTACTTGTCCGCCACCAGGATTTCATCCTAATGCCCATAGGATACACATACACATTGAATCTTCCCATGGGGACTTTTCCATGGTACAGTTCCACAGCCCTCTATGGAAGCAGTGTCCACATTGAACATTTTACACATTACACATTCCGATTAACACACGTTTTACTATGATATTCACACTTCCTTATTTATCACATGGTTCTGTTCTTCCTAGCATGATACCACTAATAACAGAAATCAACATTTAGTAGCCCTCATGGATAATTGGAACGCACATCATTTAACCTTAATCATGGTACATGTATTTATAACTCATTTTCACATGGAAATCTCATAGTATAGGCTACTGTCATCAATTTTTTTCTGAAATTTAACCACATGCTGTTTTCGGGTATAGGAACACACATACAATTTTTCACATTTTTCTGAATTCACATGTATTTATAGAAATTAGGTCATTCAGTTTCATGCCATTCATAACTACGTTTACATAGAACATGACATGGATTTCAGATTTGATCATGCACAAGTCATGAACCACCCATACTTTGTACAAAAATTTTTCCCAAATTATTTCCCAACAACACACGATTTACTAGAATTTTCAAAGGTCTACACATGCTTTCTATTTCTCATTGTAGGAGTTTATAAAAATTCCCTGATCGGGAAACTCCCCAAATTGCATGGCATGACTGATACATATAAACATGGTTCATAAAATTCTACAGCATTTAATTTCCTCAGAAATCATGGGAACACAATTACACCAAGCATAACCTTTTCCTACACATGCCTTTCAATATTCTAATATTATGCCATCCCAGAAAAATATAGAAATTTTCACACACATCACATATCTATTTTACATAACCTATAAAATTTTACATTATACCTCCTGCGTAGAAATCTGGAAATTAGATATGGGCAGAACCTTCACTGTTCTGTCACGAAGAACTCACGGCATACTATGACCGTTTACAATAGTTGGGCGGCCTGCAACCTCGTTGGCCGCTGACAAGTCAGATCTCAACGTCAATAGACCTTGCCGTCAAGTTTCGGACCTGTGTCAAAACACAGTCCGTGCTCTAAAGGGGGGGTGTGGGTTTTCCATATATCATGTTTTTGATGATCACATTAACATCCTTGAACATTGATTTAATGCAAAATTGATGTGCTAACTAACATGAAAAACACCATGAAAGTGATTGAGTTAAACATTGCTAAATCATACAATGTATATCACTAACAATGTATTTGCATGTAGGTGCACAAGCATGAAACATGGAGCATTGAAGAGGCATTGAAGAAATGAGCAAAAAGCACAAATATCTGTCAAAGAGGTGTATCTGTCGACAGATGCAATGTACCTGTCGACAGATTCATACAGTCATTCCAAGACAGAACTCAGGTTTGCATCTCTGAGTGCATCTGTCGACAGATGCAATGTACCTGTCGACAGATACACACAGTCAACCCAGGACAGAGCTCAGGTTTTCTATTCCTGAGTGCATCTGTCGACAGATGCAAACTGCCTGTCGACAGA
The DNA here is from genome assembly GCA_014218235.1 of Colocasia esculenta. Taxonomy (NCBI): domain Eukaryota; kingdom Viridiplantae; phylum Streptophyta; class Magnoliopsida; order Alismatales; family Araceae; genus Colocasia; species Colocasia esculenta. Next base: position 63,795,908 of record CM024761.1, read on the forward strand.
TACACTCAGAAACTCAATTTCCTGAAACCCAGTTCTCAGCCTGAGTGCGCCTGTCGACAGATGCAAGTGCACCTGTCGACAGACGACGGAAACATAAGATTTTGAGTTTCCAAATCCGGCCCCCACTTGGGTGTTTCCTTCCTCCACGACCCCCACCTTTACCTAACACTATATAAGCATCCTTTTGGAGCCAAATTCGCAGAGAGCAGCCTCCCATCCAAGAGCCTCCAAGGGATCAAGAGGAAAAGCCCCAAATTGCTGCTCTGCTTCAACTTTCCGCCCAGATCGTCGTGGAATCACCATCTATGCGGAGCTGAAGCCGGATCGTCGCAATTCAACCTTCTACATCGATCAATCTACATCCAATCGAAGTTTGAAGAGCGTTTGGACGATCCACGAGAAGAATTCCAACGGATTTGTTCCCTAATTCCTAATTCTTCTCCATCTCATAATTTCCATTCCATCGTGTGTGTGTGTGGTTGTGTTTCGAGCATCCCTTGTGCTTGATTCACGTATTTGTGGTTGTTCTGATCGTGTTTCATCAGACAACGTGTGTGTGGTTGAGTTGTTGTGTTGAACTCGCTCATAAGCAGTCGTTTCTGCGTGTGTGTGTGGACGGTGGATGTAGGATACACGAGTTGTGTACTCCGAACCACCTTAAATCATCGTGTTCTGTGGTTTGTTCGCGTTTTGCGATAGATGATTGGTAGGCACGGTGTTCATACGCACGTTTGATTCCCTGTTCTCATTTAGATCAACTCAAGCGGTCTCATACTTAATCGAATTCTAATCAAATTTCATTAAGATCGCTGTAGCATCGAAAAGAAGCCATCAATAGTTTAAATTGCCGTAATCTATTCAACCCCCCCCTTCTAGATTACCGTATTGTGTATTTCCGCATAACCCTTCAATTGGTATCAGAGCGGGTTTCTCCGATTTACTGTTTTCGTCATTTGATCTAGCGATCAGGAGATTTTCGATCTTATGGATTCTAGCAAAGGGTATATGGCCGAGGGACATTCAGTAACCAGGCCACCCTATTTTGATGGCACTGACTATCCTTATTGGAAAAACCGTATGCAGGTATTTTTGAGAGCTCAAAATTACGAGCTGTGGAAGATAGTCAGCAAGGGACCATATGTGTTGCCCGAGGACGAAGACACCTGGACGAAAGACCAAATAGCTAAAGGAACTCTCAACTGGAGCGCACTAAACATGATGCAATGTGCGGTGCATCCAAAGGAATTTTCAAGAGTCTCCACATGCTCAACAGCAAAGGAGATGTGGGACAAACTTGAACTCATTTACGAAGGTACGTCCGAGGTAAGGGAAACTAAAGTTAGCATGTTAGTGTCTGAATATGAAATGTTCAAGATGAAAACTGATGAAACCATATCAGACATGTTTGCAAGATTCATGATAATAGTTAACGGGCTAAAGGTCTTAAGAAGGAATACTCTGAAAGTGACTTAGTAAGAAAGATCCTTCGATCTCTTACTTCATCTTGGAATACTAAGGCCACTGTCATTGAGGATTCCAAAGACCTTTCCAAAATGAAATTGGATGAACTAATTGGCTCCTTAATGACATATGAAATCAACATCAAAAGAAAAGAATTAGAAGAAAATCCTAGGAAGTCAATTGCTCTAAAAGCATCCAACAAAACATCAACAAGCTCCAAGAAATCCATTCAACAAGATAGTGATGAGCAAGAAACATCTAGTGAGAGTGATGATGGTGAAATGGCAATGCTCACTAGACAATTCAAGAAATTTCTGAAGTTCAAAAGGAGAGACACAGGTAACTCTAAACCCTTTCAAAAGAAAAATTTTTCACAGAAATATGAGTCCAACAAAAAATCTGACATTGTTTGTTATGAATGCAAGAAACAAGGGCACATGAGAGGAGAATGCCCGGAACTCAAGAAGAAGCTGAAGAAGGAAAAACTCACCTCCAAAAAGGCCAAAGCAATGTTGGCCACCTGGAGTGATGAAGATGAAGATGAAGATGCACAAGAAACATCCGATGATGAAGAAGTGAAATGCTTGATGGCTAGGAGTGATGACTCCAGCGAGGTAAATTTCTCATTTGATGATTTCACTGCAAGTGAATGGGAGGAAGCATACACTACCTTATTTGAAAAATTTTGTGAATATAGATCTGAAAATAGAGCATTAAAAAAGAAATGCAACTCCCTTGTGCATGATAAGAACAATGATGAACGAATTGCATTCCTGACAAAAGAATTGGAAATGATGAAAGTTGATGAAAAGACTCATAATGAAGAAATGGATTGCTTGAAAATGAAATTGCAAGAAACACAAAAAGAAAAAGACTGTTTAAGCCATTCCATTGAATTCCTTCAAGAAGAACAATTGGAAACCAAGAAAAAGTTGGAACAAACTGAAAAGGAATTGAAAGAAAAATCTGAGGACTTAATGAAATTTGTAAAAGGGAAGCAAAATCTAGATGCGGTTTTGGGCGCCAAAATACATGTAACCAAGCATGGATTAGGATATCAACCTGTCAAACAAAAGAAAATAGGAGAGTCATTGATCACTTCATTTGTTGATCCTAGCCCAAGCACAAGCAAGCATGTTCCCACAAAGCATAACTCAAGACAGTCTCAGACCAAGGCAATGCAACTTAAACAAAATGTTCCCAACAAACAAAAGAAAAAGCCACCTGTCGACAGATGCAATGGTGCCTGTCGACAGACAAGAACAGTTTCAACTAATAAACAGTCTAACAAGCAACAAAAAATTGAAAAGAAAATTCCTTCATGCAATGTATGCAAAAAGATTGGTCATGATGAAAAACAATGCTGGAATAATCCAAAGAAACAAAAATTCAAACAAGTTTGGATTCCTAAACATCTACTTTGTTGCATGAATGAAATTTTGGGACCCAAAGTAATTTGGGTACCAAAACCTCTTGTCTGATCCACATTTGCAGGAATGCCTAGCAGCCCAACATCAAAACAAATGGTACTTGGATAGCGGCTGTTCGAGGCACATGACGGGCGACAAAGGTAAATTCTGTTTCCTAGTGGAGAAAGACGGAGGACAAGTCATTTTTGGAGGTAACAACAAAGGCCAAATCATTGGCACAGGTAATGTTGGTAAGTGTACCTCCAATTCAATTGAAAATGTACTGTTGGTTGATGGCCTTAATCACAACTTGCTTAGCATAAGTCAATTGTGTGATAGAGGTCACAACGTCATGTTTGAATCTAATTCATGTCAAATTGTTGATAAAGAAACAGGAAGTGTAAAATTTTCTGGAAAAAGAGTGAATAACATTTACTTAGTTGACTTAGATGATCCAGAAAATGACAACTTGTGTCTTGTTGCAAATAGACAGGATGAATTGACCCTGTGGCATCGTAGGCTTGGCCATGCGAGCTACAACGTGTTGCACAAGATCATGAAGCTCAAATTGGTAAGTGGACTTCCTGACATTTCTTTTAACAACAATGAAAGTTTTTGTGATGCATGTGCACAGGGAAAACAGACCCGGAAGTCTTTCAAATCTAAAGCACCGGTAAGCACATCTAAACCATATGAACTGTTGCACATGGACCTTTTTGGACCAACTAGAACTCTAAGTCTCAATGGCAAACGTTTTGGTTTTGTCATTGTAGATGATTTTTCTAGGTTCACATGGGTCAAATTCTTGGCACACAAAAGTGAAACACTTACAATCTTCCAAGAATTCTTTAACAAGATTGAGCATGGCAATGTGAATAAAATATGCTCAATCCGCACCGATCACGGGGGAGAATTTGATAACAATGCATTTTCTGATTTTTGCAGGCATCAAGGGATTGAACATCTGTTCTCTTCCCCAAGGACTCCAGAACAAAATGGAGTAGTGGAGAGGAAAAACAGAACATTGGTGGAAATGGCTCGCACTCTTCTAGTTGAAGGCCAACTCTCCAAAAGCTTTTGGGCAGAAGCGGTGAACACTTCGTGCTACATTCTAAACAGAGCCATGGTAAGACCTGTGATAAAGAAAACCCCCTACCAGTTGTTGAAAGGTAAGAAACCCAACCTTGGGTACTTCCGAGTTTTTGGCTCAAAGGTATTTATTCATAACAATGATAAATCTGATTTAGATAAATTTGAAGCCAAAAGTGATCAAGGTGTTTTTCTAGGCTACTCAGAACACTCTAGGGCATATAGGGTGTTTAACAATAAAACACGCACTGTGGAAGAAACTCCACATGTTGTTTTTGATGAGACTTATGCCAAATCTAACAGCTTGAATGTTAACAGGACTGGAAAAGAGGATGAAGGGACATCGCTCAAGGATCTACAAGTCAAAGCAAAAGACAAATCTGAAGAAGATTCCAAGACCAAAGGTGGATATCTTCACAGGGACTACGATGAAGATGATGAAATTGCATTCAGAAAACAAGATGAAACACTTGAAGAGAATCCACCAGAAAGTGAACCTCCTGAAGAACTACACTCACAAGATCAAATTCCTCAAGGACAAGATACTCCCGGCCCTTCAACAATCACAAATGTGAGGTATTCCAAAGATCACCCACTTGATGATGTGATAGGTAGTTTAAATGATTCTGTTCAAACAAGGTCTCAAGTAAGAAAAATAATTGAACATGATCTTTTTGCTTTTGTTTCTCAAGTGGAACCCAAAAATGTTGAAGAAGCCTTAAAAGATAACTCATGGATTGATGCTATGCATGAGGAACTTGGTCAATTTCAAAGAAATAATGTATGGAGTTTAGTTCCTAGAACCCCTGAAATTTCTATCATAGGAACTAGATGGGTGTTTAGGAATAAACTTAATGAAGAAGGAAAAGTGGTCAGAAATAAAGCAAGACTCGTAGCAAAAGGATATAGTCAAGAGTTTGGTGTAGACTTTGAAGAGTCCTTTGCTCCTGTAGCCAGGTTAGAAGCAGTCAGAATTTTATTGGCATATGCATGCTCCCATAAGTTCAAACTTTATCAAATGGATGTTAAAACTGCTTTCTTAAATGGCTATATCAAAGAAGAAGTCTATGTCTCTCAACCACCAGGTTTTGAAAATTCTGAAATGCCTAACCATGTGTATAAATTGCACAAAGCTCTTTATGGTTTGAAACAGGCACCTCGAGCTTGGTATGATAGACTAAGCAATTTTCTGGTAAGCAAGAACTACTCAAGAGGTAAAGTAGACCAAACACTCTTCACTAAGAAAGTTCGCAATCACATAATTGTTGTTCAAGTTTATGTGGACGACATCATATTTGGTTCTACTAACCCTTCACTGTGTGAAGAATTTTCTAAACACATGCACAGTGAATTTGAGATGAGTCTAATGGGGGAGCTTCAATTCTTTCTTGGTTTGCAGGTGAAACAACATAAAGACGGATTCTTCATAAATCAAGAAAAATATGTCAAAGAGCTTCTCAAACGATTTCAATTCGAGCAAGCTAAACCGGCCTCCACCCCAATGAGCACAAGCATCAAATTGGAAAATGATGAGAAAGGTAAACCGGTAGATGCAAAGCACTTCCGAGGTATGATTGGCTCACTCCTTTATCTTACTGCAAGTAGACCGGATATTCAATATAGTGTTTGCCTTTGTGCTAGATACCAATCTAGTCCAAAGGAAAGCCATTTAATTGCAGTCAAGAGAATTTTCCGATATCTCTCTGGCACATGCAATTTGGGTTTTTGGTACCCAGCAGGCAGTAGTTTTGATTTGATCTCATATTCTGATGCTGATTATGCTGGATGTAAACTTGATAGAAAAAGCACTAGTGGATATTGCCAGTTCCTTGGCGGTTGCATGGTTTCGTGGGCATCCAAGAAACAACACTCGGTTGCACTCTCCACTGCAGAGGCAGAATATGTCGCTGCAGGAAGTTGTGCAGCTCAAGTGTTGTGGATCAAAAGTCAGTTAGCTGACTATAATGTTCAAATTGGATGCACACCTATCCTATGTGACAACACAAGTGCTATCAACCTTTCAAAAAACCCTGTCCAACACTCACGGACTAAACACATTGAAATCCGTCATCATTTCTTGAGAGATGAAGTTGCCAATAAAACCTTGGAACTTATTTTCATTCCCACAGAAAAACAATTGGCTGATATTTTCACCAAACCCTTGTCTGAAGATAGATTCACATCCTTAAGAAGAGAATTGGGTTTGTGTAAAATGCAATGAAACTAACTATCCATATTGGAGTACATGCTCTTTATGTGTGAATGACTATGTGGTATATCAAATGGTGAACTGTGGAAGAACAAGTTCGGCTTGTTTGGAAACTATCATCATGCGTGAGAAATATTCTCCGCCAAGTATCAATAGTCCCATTTCATATAAAGGCCCTGTACTTCACATAGGATTTTTAGTTTCCTTACATTTTATCATGTTAACTCCATGAAACAATGTTTTTTCTGTGACCATGTGCTTGTGTATGACTTTCCTTTCATGAACATGTTTGTCTTGTATCAAATGCTTGTGTGAATCCTTGCTTGGATGTTGTGTCAACACGTGCACACACTATGGGGGAGTGAGTTAAGGATAGATGAGTATTTTCTTGAGGAAACTCTTTCCACATCTTCTTGTTGAATTCTCACTTCCTTGAACTCAATGTGCAATCAATCTAAAACCAGAAAAATCCAATCTGTTCATATCTGTCGACAGACTCATTCCATCTGTCGACAGGTACACTCAGTCTTGTTCTGACAGAAACTTCAATTCATCAGTCTGTGTGCATCTGTCGACAGACAGATTCCTTCTGTCGACAGATACACACATTCTTCCTTATTTTTCAATTCCTTCTTCATACTTTTCAAGAAAGTGTTCCTTACTTGATTTAAAGGTAAACCTTGGTTTGTTTGTGTGCAATATAACTTTCATATCCACTTCATGTCAAAGTCGTGAACCAAGTCTAAATGTTGTTTGATGCAACACTTGATTGAGGTCTTTTTAGATCATTTTGAACACAATGAGCAAACCAAATGATTCTTAAACATCTCCTTTGAATAACTCCCTTGTCGTTAAACATGAATCTAAAAATGATTTGAAAAATCAGAAAGCTCTTGAATTTAATGTTCTACATTACATCTTGCCTAAAGAAATCTCATGTACTTGACAAAAAGCAAAAATAATATAAAAAAAAGGGGAGAAAAGCTACCTATTTCTTCGGTTCAATCAACAAATTTATCTTTCATTTGTGGGATGGAGGTAGAGCAATGATGAAAATCACTAAGTAACCGGGGACATGGGCATCACCAATGTCGGTCTTCGCGTCAAAAGGTTGTTTCATTATCTCTATACAATGGCTTGACGGACACTCACATTGAGTAACTGGGGGTATTGGCATCACAAATGTCTACCTTCACATGAAAAAGTGAAAGTGCTCCTCATTGCCACTCTTTTCCATCTTCATTGTTTAAAGATCCTAAAATCATACCAGAAATAGAGTGAAGCCTCCGAAAACTTTTTATGTCAAGTCCAATGTGCTTCTTCGGTAAGACGTTCTTGTGGCCATCTAATTCAATTGTCATCTGACTATCATCTCTATTAAGATGCATGTTTTTCTTCAACGGCCTTAATCAAAAGAGTTATTTAATTTTCACTGGCTATTGTGAAATGTGTTCTTCATGATCTAATTAAAGAACTTATCGATTTTAATTCAAAATCATTTTAGATTTGTGTCATGTCTTCATCATAATGGATATGAATTTATATCTTGCACATACACCCATTTTGCCTTAAAACTACAAATGAACACTTGTCCCTTTGAAAAACATTGTCAAAAATCAATTTTTAACCAAAAAGGAGTTATCTGTCGACAGATAGACTGGCATCTGTCGACAGACGACGGCCCAGATTCGTTTTTGCAGAAAACCCTCGCGCCGGTTCACCTCCTTTTTGTGGGGCCTCTCTTTTAAAACCTTCCAAATCCATTCTAAGGCCGCCCACGACCCATTCTCACCCCTCCTCTCTCGTTCCCTCCTCCTCCTCTCCAAACCCCCTATCTTTCCCCCTTCAGGGCTCCGTCTCCGACGATCCTGCTGCTCCTCGTCTGGGATCCCTCCACTCTCCCTTCACTCTCCATTCTCATCCCTCTTCCTGCGATGGCACCCAAATCGAAGCTTCTCGCTCGCCGTCGTCGCGCTCCGACGGACGCCGGAGAAAGCTCCAGGGCTCCTTCCGAACGTCGCAGCAAGCATCGTGAGGATCGGTTGCCGGAACTCATCGTTCCTCAAGGTCTCCATCTAATCCGACCCATCGGCACCTTCAAGAAGATTGTCCAATCCCGGTATGTGGACTTCGAGTCCTTAGCACCGATGTTCCCCTCACTCCTACCCTATTTTGACACACAAGGGTGGACATCCTTCTTGTACTCCCACTTGCAGTACTCTCCAACTGCCGTCTCCGAGTTCTACAATAACTAGGGCTTTCCGATCAGGGAGATCTCTACTCTTCGGTGAAAGGAACTCGTTTTCGCCTCACCGCCAATCTTCTCTCCACAGCCCTCGAAATTCCAAACTCAGGAGTTGAACTCTTCAACTACACTCCTTCTGCTTCTGAGTACTATGAGCTTCTCACGTTGGAACCTTATGACTCTACCAAGGAGATTGCTCGTCTCAACGCCAACTCCTTTCCTCCTCTAATCCGGATGATCCATCACATCTTCACTACCTTGATCGTCCCGAAGGATGGAAGTCGAGAGTTAGTCACCGAGGTCCATAAATCCTTGTTCATATTTTTCCTCAAGTGTCAAGAAATCAATCTGCCTGAACTCATGATAAGCCTCATCCGTCGGTGTTTCTCTAACACCAAAAGATCAATGCCATATGCTTGCCCCATCACTTCTCTTCTTATTTTCCTTGGCATTCCTATCCTTCCAAGTGAGCTCATCTCATTAAAGTCCCGAAGTGCTTTTGATCTCACTGCTGCCAACCGCATGGGCTACAAGATTGTGGACGGTGTAGTCACAAGGACTCTCAAGGGAAAGGAACCACAAGGAGCTGAAGACTCAACAGATGAAGAAGACAATGAAGGCGATGAAGCAAATGAAGGCAGTGATGAAGAACCTCAGGATGAGCAAATGCCTGACCAAGCTCAAGAATTTGATGATGTACCTGTGCCTCAAGAACAATCCCTTCGTGATTACTTGGCACAAATCCATCAAGAAATGATCTCAGGATTTGCTCAGATGACTTCAAGATTTGATCAAGTGAATGCTCGCCTCAACACTCTGGATGACCGGCTTGACCACCTCTACTCCGAGAGAGATGGATCCCGTCACCCTCCTTCTGCTGGACATGACAATGAATAGAGGGTCTCAGGGTCATTAGAGGTCACTAAAAGTCTTAGCTGGGAATTAGTCTCACTTGTCTAGTCATCTTTTGCTTGTTCATGTTATTTCCCTTTCTTTTGATTTCTATCGAGTCATGTAATGATTATCAAATGTACTGTGAAATTTCAATGATCAATCAATGAAAACTCAGTTCATGTTTATTTGTCTCCATATGTGCATGACTTGACCTTTTGTATGTTGTCAAAAAGGGGGAGAACATCAATATATGCATCAATTGAATGTTTTTGTCATCATCAAAAAGGGGGAGATTGTTGGGTTTTCCATATATCATGTTTTTGATGATCACATTAACATCCTTGAACATTGATTTAATGCAAAATTGATGTGCTAACTAACATGAAAAACACCATGAAAGTGATTGAGTTAAACATTGCTAAATCATACAATGTATATCACTAACAATGTATTTGCATGTAGGTGCACAAGCATGAAACATGGAGCATTGAAGAGGCATTGAAGAAATGAGCAAAAAGCACAAATATCTGTCAAAGAGGTGTATCTGTCGACAGATGCAATGTACCTGTCGACAGATTCATACAGTCATTCCAAGACAGAACTCAGGTTTGCATCTCTGAGTGCATCTGTCGACAGATGCAATGTACCTGTCGACAGATACACACAGTCAACCCAGGACAGAGCTCAGGTTTTCTATTCCTGAGTGCATCTGTCGACAGATGCAAACTGCCTGTCGACAGATACACTCAGAAACTCAATTTCCTGAAACCCAGTTCTCAGCCTGAGTGCGCCTGTCGACAGATGCAAGTGCACCTGTCGACAGACGACGGAAACATAAGATTTTGAGTTTCCAAATCCGGCCCCCACTTGGGTGTTTCCTTCCTCCACGACCCCCACCTTTACCTAACACTATATAAGCATCCTTTTGGAGCCAAATTCGCAGAGAGCAGCCTCCCATCCAAGAGCCTCCAAGGGATCAAGAGGAAAAGCCCCAAATTGCTGCTCTGCTTCAACTTTCCGCCCAGATCGTCGTGGAAATCACCATCTATGCGGAGCTGAAGCCGGATCGTCGCCAATTCAACCTTCTACATCGATCAATCTACATCCAATCGAAGTTTGAAGAGCGTTTGGACGATCCACGAGAAGAATTCCAACCGGATTTGTTCCCTAATTCCTAATTCTTCTCCATCTCATAATTTCCATTCCATCGTGTGTGTGTGTGGTTGTGTTTCGAGCATCCCTTGTGCTTGATTCACGTATTTGTGGTTGTTCTGATCGTGTTTCATCAGACAACGTGTGTGTGGTTGAGTTGTTGTGTTGAACTCGCTCATAAGCAGTCGTTTCTGCGTGTGTGTGTGGACGGTGGATGTAGGATACACGAGTTGTGTACTCCGAACCACCTTAAATCATCGTGTTCTGTGGTTTGTTCGCGTTTTGCGATAGATGATTGGTAGGCACGGTGTTCATACGCACGTTTGATTCCCTGTTCTCATTTAGATCAACTCAAGCAGTCTCATACTTAATCGAATTCTAATCAAATTTCATTAAGATCGCTGTAGCATCGAAAAGAATCCATCAATAGTTTTAAATTGCCGTAATCTATTCAACCCCCCCTTCTAGATTACCGTATTGTGTATTTCCGCATAACCCTTCAGGGGGAAATGTGGGGATCCAGGACACGAGGAAAATCCGTAAAAATCACAAAAACCTCCTAGACACATACATGGACGAAGTGCAAGGGTTACTTGCCTTTGGAAAAACTCCTAAAGGGATCAAAATGGTTGGGGAAGCTCTCCTTGGGCAGTTCCAAGAAGCCTCCAAGATGCCTTCACTCCGGCTTCTGTGATGCTCCCCTCAGAAATCCAGGGCCGGGGATGTGTAGCCGGATGTGTTGTCTCCCTCCTTGTCGAAGTAGATCTCCGGAAGAAGCTCCAAACCGCTGGATCAAAGCCTCCCAAGTTCGGGTTTCCTCACAGCTCTCAGGGTTTTAGGGTTTTTCTCACCCTTTTGGGGCCAGGGTTTCTTCCCCTCTTGCAAGGGTCAAAGGGACTTCTAGGTTGAAGGGGTGGGTGGTCATATAGACAAGACATGGGGTCTGTCTTGGCAAAGGCGAAGGAGCCGTTGGGGGTGGTTGGCATCCCTCAATCGGAGGCATGGCACACCATGCAGCTGCTCAGAAAATTGTCAGGGAAGTAGACGTCTACATCAACGGACGTCCATAATAATAGTTGGCATCCATCGAGGTCGCCGCCTACTTGTACTTGACGTCCACAGATGCTGCCGTCGACATGGTCTTCGGCCAGAACATACAATTTCACAGAAACCCTAATCCTTCTTATGTACATGTATGCAATACATAGGGTATAATGTACACACCAATTACATCATGCAACCAAACAATATATATATATATATATATATATATATATATATATATATATATATATATATATATATATATATATAACTAAGTACACACATGTATTCATAAATAGTCAAGATGGTATATAATGTGCTCAGTATAATGTACATACTATCTTCACAATGCAATAAACAACACTTACTAACTAATTATACACACAATGCACACTTTTATACCAATCTTCATTCAATACCACATATATAATTTGAGCAACACATCATACACCTAATTTACCACTTAAGTAAATATCATATATATATAGCATAGATAGCACATATGTATACATACATGCTTACATGCATGCATAAAATAAAGGTTTTATATGTATAAGCATACGATTAGTTACACGCACATCTTATATGCATATGTATATCCAGCTACATACATGACACGTAAACATTCGCACAATAAGGTACTTATAAAAGAAAAGGACGAAAAATCGGGGGCCTTACATTTATACCCTAAATAGTCCAAAGGTACCCTTGGGGTACGTGGGCACATGATCCAAGGCCAATCCATTAATTCCCTAGGGTGCCACGTGTCCAGGAGAAACTTTAAGTCATAAAGTTTTTGGAGTGTGTCGACCTGCTCATAGGGTGTGTCGACACACTGTCCCAGACTGGGCAAAACAGTTCCTTGGGAGAGGCATCTAGTGTCGACCTGAGATAGTTCAGTGTTGATCTGCCGTAACCAACTGAAAAACAAGCCTTCTGGGAAGGCTCTCTAGTGTCGACCTGACTGCATCTGGTGTCGACCTGATGTAGAAGCCTGTTGACATGTTTCTCTGGGAGCTGTCTCTAGTGTCGACCTGACTTGGGCTAGTGTCGACACTAGTTGACCATTTCTTCATCTCTTGGCTTAGGGCTTGGAGCATTGTGTCGACACCAGTATGGGGTGTGTCGACACTATCCTTGCAATAAAAATTTGTCCCTGAGAAATAAACATATAAATCATTAGTCTATTGATTTATCATGAATATAAATGATAAATATGTTTGGAAACATGCTTTTTAAATGTGGTCATAACATGTGTGGTGCATCTAACATGTTCCAGTTATTTTGCATTAAAATCACATCTTGTCATCATCAAAATATGAGGGGAAATGAATTATATTCACACTCAACCCAACAATAGTGGGTCAACATAGTTCCTCCACCCTGAATCATGCATGTGATCTGTAATTGGGTGACCATGAAGATGATGGACTTGAGTCCATTTGGAACCATTGGCTTGGTAAGTTGGGGTTGATGAATAAGGTGGGTTATGTTGAGAGTGAATACCATAATGGGTGACCCAATTTGCCCAATTAATGTGCCAATTTCATAAACGTTATTATCAACCCACATAAATCCCTTTTTTTCTTTTATTTTTTGATATTTTTTTGTTATTGTTTTAAAAGATTTGATTTTTTTTAAAAAATAAGTTACAAACAATTAATCTTATGATACCTATGGTTCCCTAGGACATAGCGTGGCAGGCGGAGCGCGCAGGGCGGGGCGCGAGGGCGAGCGCGGCAGGCCGAGTCGCACAGGCGCGGGCACACGGGCGGCCTGGCGTGCTGCGGGTGCCGACGAGTTGTGCGGCGGGTGCTGTGCAAGCTGAGAGAGAGAGAGAGAAGAGAGAAGAGAGATAAAGAAGTAAGAGAGGGAGGAAGAAGAAGAAGAAGAAGAAGAAGAAGAAGAAGAAGAAGAAGAAGAAGAAGAAGGGGGGGGGGGAAGAGATGCGGTGTAAGAGAGGAAGAAGAGAAGAAGAAGAGAAGGGGGAAGAAGAGATCACTTGGCAGGGAAGAGAGAATCCGGTCCAAGAGAATGAGAGAGATTGAGAGATAGAGAGTCTTTAAATATAGATAGAAAGAAGAGAGGAAAATGAGAGAATTAAGGGAAGGGTTTTGAAAATAGAGAGGGATTTTAAAATGAGTGAGTTTTGAAAATTGAAAAGAAAGAGAGAGAGAGGGAAAGGAAAAAATGTTTTAAAATTAGAATCTCTCTTCATTATCTCTTAATCTATCTTGGTCCATTAGCAAATCCTTGTTGAGTGGCCCATTATCCTGCAAAAAAAGCACATACAAGGATTTAATCAAATTATCATTTTTGTAATAAAATAGTAATGAGTTAATGTAAAACTAAGGACCATTAGATAATAAACTATCATGATTATCATCAGTAATTATGCAATTATCAGTCGCCATTCAGAACTCGAAGCGCCACACGTTAGAAAGACAGTGCGGAGAACACGACGCAGGCGGGGGACGCGTTCAGAATGCGACATACACTCCCGTCTCATTCTTAACCAGAGAACCAGTGGGCTCTATGGGCCCCAAGCTCCGACCCATGACACCCACACAACGCATGAAGGCTACAACCTAGGCCCAATGGCCAGATATTGGCCAAAAGCACTACACTACAACCGTTAAACTCAGATTCGAATGGTCATGACGCTACATTACTACCACCTAAAAAGAAATGCCATCCTTGACATTCAGAAAGAAACCATGGTCACAACATGTCGAACTACCACCTAAAAAGAATAAAAGACATATTCAAACAAGTAATGATACATTATTCCACTATTCTTTCTCTTCGTTGCTCAACTTAAGTGAGTCTATCTTGTTGTCGGCGCTTTATCTCCTTGGACTCAACCTGCTTGCAAACTTTTCTCTGGGTGTGCTTGTAACCCATTTTCCATGATGTTTTTCCTTTATGCATGATTACCTGCTTTACCACTATTTTTTTTCCACTGACAATTCGGGCTATCTTCCACTATTTACAAATTTCTAACTTGTACTGCCTTTTAAAAAAATCACTAATATAAACTTAAGCTTTATGCACCCATTTGTTGCCTTGTTCTGTAAATTAACAACTGCTTACGCAAAAGTACTTTTTGCCTTGACCTGTTATTACCTGTAACTTTCAATAATCAAATAGAACAACTGCAAAATGAACTATGAAAGAACTAACTGCCATTTCTCTATACACTTTCATTCTTTATCCACCATCCGATTCAGTCTGCTTTCTTGCTCTGTATACTATCAATACCTGATACAGTACCCTAAAATTCTGCTCTTCTAATTATTCTGTTCATTCATACTACCTATTGTTTTTTCGCTGCGCATACTGATTTAAACCTGTTCCTTTCCATAATTTCCTGCCAAACTTGAGAAATTTTTTATTTCTATTACTGCTTTGCTGTCCAAACATCATAATTAAATCTTGTGAAAATCTACTTTTTTTTTCTTGTCAAATGCAACTTACTGCAACCTCTCTTCTCTAATCCATGAAACAAACTAAATCTCTAATCCTTTGATGCGACTCATTCATCTGTACTATTTCCATTCAATCTTTCTGCCACCTATTTCAAAACTTATGCTAGACCAACATCACCATAATACTGCAATAGTGTGCTTCTCTGATTATTGAACTAGACTGCCCAGTAAATACCATATACATTTTTCTTTGAACTCTGCTATTTTGTTCTAATTATACAACCAGTGACTTAAAACATGCTATGCTTACTTACCCTTTACTCAATTAACTATAATTCTCTGGACTCTGCATGATAAATTTCTGAACCTTCTTATTCGGCTTACTTAACTGATTCTTATTGACTTTCAAATCATATCTGAGCACACACATACCAAGATCTACCTTCACTTACAAAACCATCTGTGCTAAAAGAAATATTTCCTCGCTTACCTGATTCTACAATACCCAACAATTCCTTTAACTCACAAGTGTAACTGTAATGGCCCCGGCGCCCGGACCCCCGGCTCCCACCGAGAATCCGACCACCAGTACCGCCACCCACGAGCCCAAAGACCCAGAAGGACTAACGAATGAGTCTAACAAAATATGTAAAGGAAGTAAATGACGACAACAATCACCAAAAAAGTACTAACAAGTGAAAGAAAGTGTCCACCACAAAGTATGAGTCTAGTACAGTCCCAAGTAACAAAGTACAAGTGCTAAAAAGAGGGGATAACAGATCCCTTAGGGGCATACCCCGAGGGTGAAGAGCCAAGAAGCACAAGGAGAACACTGCTCAGGGAAGATGCTGTCTACTATGGCCCTGTCTCCTCTGCCCGCCGTGGAAGGTGCTGCTATGAAGTCTCACTTAAAAGGGAGGGAATGAGCTTCACAAAGAAGCCTAGTAGGGACTACCAATCTCCCACTAGTTCTAACAAGTAAAATAGATATATGTTTTAAAAGAAAATAAATAAGATAATCGATTCTACTAACAGAGTAAGTGCGGAAGCAGAAGTGAAACTATACGACCATCGGTTTAAACACGTCGGGGCCGGAAAACTCTTGTAACCATGGCAAGGGGATGAGCCCCAAGGCTGTAAACATAGATAGAGGGAAACTACCTGAACAAAGACACTAGCCATGGAGAACAACTACTGCTAGTCAACCGGTCAAGAGCACCACACGTCTTACCCTTGACCACTAGTCTGAGTTTGTCACCTCTCGTCGGAGTCAGATCGCAAAACTAAAAATAACTACACAACTGCTGTAGTTTGGCCGGACTACAGTCCCACACCTGGCCCCTCTAGATGGTGCCGCAACCACGTAGAGTGAGGTAGTGAGAAGGACTAGTTGATCTAAGTCGAATGAACAACCAAACCACCTTAGCATCCTAGACCAACCAAGAGAGCTCTGCAAATGACTCTACGTCACCGTCCCCACCATTTTCTCCTCAGCTACAGAGTTTGTGACTCGAGCACGCCCACTGCCTGGAGAACTCCCTCAACCGGCCCGCGGGGATGGATGGGTTTGAGGTAACGGTAACAACCTCTAATGGAACAAGCCCTCTAGTTCCAAGCACCAGGCAAATGACTAGTGTAGGACCGTGCTAGGAATAACACAGGTGCCAAGAAAATAGAGACATAGTGGAACGGGCTCCGAACAGGACGTATGTCACTCTCTGTCTGAGAAGGCGACATGATTACTGTCTCTTTCTCAGAGGAGGAGATGCAGTGGTGGTCACAATTAGAATGCAACACCCTACCTGTCACGACCTGGGTCAGAAGGCGACCCACCCCCTGTCGCAACCAGAACGCGACAGGGAGGGTGTTGCTACTAGACCAAAAAGCGACGGGTGGGTAACATCGAGTTCTGGGTCACGACAAGGACCTTGTCGTGACCACAGACAGAAGCCTGGGTGCCTGCCAAAGGCCTCCAAAAACACCTCAAAACGGAAAATCCGGTGTGCACAGGGGGAGGGGAGCATGGAGAACAACCAATACACATGCTAGGAGTACAAACCACTCTCATCCACATCCATACATGCCAAGATAAAGAATCTACACTCATGAAACCTTATATGAACAATATGAGGTGACTCAAACCCCTAATCCCATTCAAGCTCAAGGAAACTCAAACATACATTCAAACACCTAGCATGGATTCTACAGGGGTTGGAGAAGGGAAGGGAGATCCTGGCATGCTAGAACTAGGGGAAAGTTGAGGGTCCCTACCTCAAGATGAAGAGCCAACCCATTGGGGTCTTCTCGTGTGCATGGCCGTCTACTCCTCGCTCCAAGTTCCACGCTTATGCTGTCCATGAGCAACGTCTGACCTCCTACATGTTGGAGGAGAGGTCACTCGTCGAAGAGGAAGCCGCCATGCCGGAGGGAACACCACACTGGAGGAGCTACGGCTGGAGACGCCACACCCACCACCAAGAACACCCTCAAGAACGACCCTCCCACGGGGATGTTTCACACTGAGGGGTTAGAGGAAGGAGGGGAAGAAGGAGAAAAGGGGAAGAAGAAGACTGTTATGATGGCCCAACTTATATAAAGCTCGAGTTTCAGAACGAGATGACCAAGCTATTGCGACCTGCCTGAAGGCAACAACCATGCTATTGTGACCTCAAAGACCTGGTCAAATTCGACAGTTGGACGTACCACGTGTCGCCCTTTCAGGATTTTCACCCTGAACACGACGTCTGGCATGTCCCCTTCAGGTTACATGAGCTTCGACATGTGTCCCAACTATCTCGACAGCAAGACGAAAAAATGGGCATGCAACGGTTCTCAACCAGAACATGATAGCCATGTAGTCGCCTTCATAATGCGATGGCCCAACTCGTCGCTACCTTCAACAGAGGGTGGCCGACTAAAGAAAAGGGGTGTTACAATTCTAACCAACAAAAAAATAATTTCATCCTCAAAATTAAGAGAAAAACCCGATGGACGATGGCAAGCAACATACTGATCACCCAAACATGTATGGAAAAAGCTCTCGCATCTTGTCTTCACGCTCCCACGTGGCCTCGCCACCGACGCGATTCTCCCAGACGGCCTTAACGAGCAAGATCTGCCTCCTGCGCAACTACTGCACTTTGCAGTCCACCACACTGACCAAGTACTCTGCCATTGACAGGTCTGGAGCAACCTCTAACTACGAGTAGTCAAGCACGTGTGATAGATCTGGCATATACCTCCTCAGCTGCGAGACGTGGAAGACATCGTGAACTCCTACTAACTCAGGCGGAAGAACTGACCTGTACGCGACCTCGCCAACCTGCTCCAGGATGGGAAAGGGACCAACAAATCACAGGCTAAGCTTGCCCCTCTTCCCGAACTTGAGACCACCCTTGGTTGGTAAGATCCGTAGAACACAATGTCACCTGCCTCAAACTGTAGTTGTCACGTCCCGACATTTAGTATATCCATAAATGCTGGAACGTGAGCGAATAAGAGATCAAGAGTAAAATTTGAACTAAATGAGCAGAAAATTGCTCGGGGCTTTACTAAATAAAAAATAATTATCAACTGTCATTCTACAGGTATTACATGACTCTCAATTTACAATTCAAAAGTAAATGCTGCAAAGGTTGATCTCTCAGCCCACAATTCTCGATGTCCTGCCTTCTAGAACTGTAGATAACCTAAAAAGTAGGATTTGGTGAGCTAACTAGCCCAGTAGGATTCAATCTATTAATCAAAAGAATTAAGATAGTCAAGGACAGTATAAAGAGTTTAACCGTAACAAGGCTAGATAACAAAAGTGACTGGATGACCAAGTCAACAAATAACAAATAGGAATATTGAAATAAGATCGCATGATCAAGAATTCAGAATAACAACCATGTTCTGATTCAAATCATATCTAACTGATGACATAACAACATGATGACTAATCCATATTATAATGATGCAATGCCAAACATCCTTAGATCCTTTATCATTCCTCATGGCCCGTAAATGAATTCGAGTGCTCCTCCCAGGACTGGACCAGCCCTATTTGCACAGACATATTAATCAAGTGGGGTTCAGGGACCCAATAATTGTCATCAAAAGTCTTTCATCAACAATTGTGTTACTCAAGTACTTAAACTCTTATGTAATCAAAGAACATGGATTGAGATTATTGAATACAAGAAGTTGTAACCAACTAGGAACTTCTTATACTTGAAGACTTCAAGGATAATCCATAGAAGGATATGGAAGACAATTTGAATGATCTCTTAAGTGACTTAATGGTAAAAATCCAAGAGGATGAAGGAGATAACTTGCTAGGCTAATAGCATGATGTATCAACAGAGGATTAAGCAAGGAAAGGTACTAGAAGACTGGCCAAAATAGGGTATGTCGACAACCAGGAGGTGGATGTCGACAGGTGCAGGTACCCAGAACCCAATTTCTAGAATCTAGCAGTACCTGTCGACAGGCCTGGTCTGGCTGTCGACAGGGCAGACCCATCTGTCGACAGGTAGGTGATATCTGTCGACAGATGCTAGTTTTTCTGAGGATCTGGGTTCTGGAAGCTTGGGGCCTGTCGACAGGTGATCCCCATCTGTTGACAGCCACCAGGTCTACTTCCAGACATGGTTTAGCAAACACTCTAAGGGTCTTAACAATGAGATCTACGGATCTAAACAAGAACATAATCAATTAGAAGGACTTATTTCTAGCTCTCAAGACTAGTTTACACACTAGACAAGATGAAACATGGGAGACACAACCTACATATGATTAGTTAGAAATTTGGCACAACAAGGTTCTGGGAATCAACTCCTATAACAATGGTTACTTGCACTCAATAGGAATATTCCTACATGATGAACACAGTCCCAAAAATATTCATGGAGTCAACACAAAAGTCTGAGGATTCGAACACCTAAATAGGATATAAACACACTGTTCTAAAGTTGATTTAAAAGTTTAGAGACAAACAAGTACATGGTTGGGAACTTCTTAGAAAAAGTAGAAGACAAGGATAGGAAAAGGAGAGAGGATCCTATAGACACACATGCTAAAACATGATTACAAGGGATGGACACACAGTTCAAAAGAGGATTTACAAGTTTAAAGGCAAGTGTGTAGGTGATCATGAATTCTTTAGCAAAGGTAGGAGACAAGGATTGAGAAAAGAAGAGAGAATCCTACCTGGCTTTAAGAAGATGAAGACTTTCACCTCCCCTTAACAGAGGAACCCACAACTAGCAGGAGGAAGAATCGTCAAGGTTGCAAGCATAGCTGCAACAGAAGTAGAAGCAACAACAACCACCACGGCTGCAGCACCTTCAACAAGAGCAGCTTCAACACACACAGCTTGTTACGCCCCTCCAATTTAGCAGCGGAATAAATCAGAGGGAAACGTGAGCAACGAGTATGGTAACGTAAATTGCACATACAGACACAAACATCAGAGCATCTAATGAACAATAATTGAAATAAACTCTTGATTTCATTATAAAATTACTAAGACCATTACAACCACTAATTCGGAGCCAATACATAGGGCTCAATGACATCATTACATTGAAAAGAAATCTAAAACAATAACTATTAGACTCCATAGTGCTAGGGCAACTTCATGAACTGACTCCAGGTCGCTCATCACTCGGGTCCTGTCCCATTGGTATGTGTAACGTCATTGTCTTACTTACCTGAGACACAATAACAGATAACGAAGGGTGAGCGATAACGCCCAGTAGGACTTAAATCTCAATAGTCAAGCAGGCTTTAAATGATTAATGCTTTAAATGGCAGAGTAACTAATGATAGAGAGAGTCATGTAAAGTCGAGAAAGTAATAGCACAAGTAACATGGTTCAAATAGCAGATGAATTAAGTATAGCACGATGACTAAAGTCAAGTCATGATCGAAATGATAACAATAATAGCAAGTAACATCATGGTCAAGAAATAGCAAGCGACATGTATAGCAAGGAAAGAGATAGTAGATGGTCATGTAAAGAGTAAATTGCACTTTGATTGCTTTTCATCAATCGAGATAGTATAGCACTTTTGACTAACTTTCGTCAATCAAAATAATAATGGCACTTTGGTTATCCTGTAAGACCCGATTTCCCAGTTTCCGTCCGATGTCGTGGGATGACTGGCCACTGACGCGTCCAGGCTGAGCGACCCGTTGGTGTCACGTCGGAGGTGCCCGATGCGACAGTCATCTGTGTCGCGGCGAGCTTGTGGGTCGCATTCTGGTCACACCCTAGCTCTCCATTGTGTCTTCGTGTCGCGCCCGGTCAACGGGTTGCGACTGCTTTATGTCGCTTCGGTCGTCTGACGCCTATCGGGGTGGCAGGCGTGTCAGTACGGCCTATCGCGTTGTCGCGGCGCCCATGGGGGGCGCGTTCTTGTTGCGGTTCATTGACCCATCGCGTTAAGGTTGTTAACGCGACGGGGCGGTTCATCGCGTTCTGGGTGCCGAGGGCTTAAGGCACTGGCCGGCTACCCCTTTCCCCTCTCTCTCCTCTTCTTCCCTTTCCCCTCTTCTCTGGCGTTGGGGAGGCTCCCCTTCGGCGATCCGGGCGTGGAGCGGCCGGCGGCTCGTGGCGGAGCATGGGAGCGGTGTCGTGGAGCGAGGAGGAGGTGGCCATGCGTCATGAAGGCCCTTCGTGGGTTCGGTTCTTCGTGATAGGTAGGGATTTCTTGTGCCCTTCCCGATCCAGGTGGATTGGGAGCCCCTCGGGGTTTTTAGTTAGCTTTACTGCTTTCCCCATGCTCCCCTCCCCCTTGTGTGCATGCTTGTATGGTTTGTGGGCGGCCCGGGATTGAGGATCCTGTTGGTCTGCCTCCCTGCTGGTGTCGCGACGGCTCGGCACGTCGCGACATCAGAGGAGGCGTTGGCTTGGTCAGTGTAGACACCCGATTCTGGCCTATGAGTTGAACCACGTTTCTTGTCATCTTAGTGAGTCCCTAGTGGGTCACTCACCTTGAGCCCATTATTAGCCTTGATTTGAGCCCATTAAGAAGCCCAATTCCATTTAATCCCGTCCATTATCCTTTTTAAAGAGTCCATGAGCCTTTATTTGTCCATTATTCCTCATTTTGATTGACCCATTATTAAGAGCAAATTGATTTTCATTAACGCGACGTATCGTGGTGCCGCGTTATCAAGGTAGCGCCCCCCTTAAGCGTCGCAACAGCCCATGCATATCCATGCACGTGGCTTCCAAGTCGCGACACCTTCGGCTATTGCGTTCATTAGGTCGCGCCCCTATGATATGTCGTGACTACAGCCGCAGCAACAGCCTCCACAACCACCTCCACTTTATCCTCCCATGGCCTTATCTCTATCCCATGAAACCCCCCAACCCCCATGGCCGCGGTTTGGGATTGTGGGACTCTTTGGAAACCCCTTTGGACTCTTCACCCACGGATTTAATGACATTTATTCTTTATTTGGATATTTATCACCTAAAAGATGGGATTTTCTCTCTCTAACTCTATGTAAGCAAGGCCCTCTCCTTCAGAGAAGGGAGAGCCCCCATTTTTACCCCGAAGGGTTGCCGAATTTTTCGGTGATCTAGACTTAGCCCGCAACCCTTCCTTTTCTCTCATTTCCTTACCTATTCCACATCAAGTCATGCCATTTTGCTCATCCACAAGGCTTGGAACGTGAGGAGGGTGATTCTCACTCCTTCCGGAGGCTTTTGCACGAGCCAACGACGCATACCACGCCAGGGAGTCGTCCCACACAGGGCTCTTTCTCTCTTCCCCCTTGTTCTCCTTTCTTCATGCATTTTGCTATTCCATTTTTAGATAGGTTGCATTTCCTTCCTTTTCCACATTTTCCCATCACCCTAGGGGTTTAAAAACCACCCCCAGGTTCGTTCCCCCCATGCTCCCTTTGTTATCGTTGTTTTGGTAGGAACCCAAGCAAAGCTTCACATGGAGCTCTTGTCCTCTGGCTGGCTAGAGGGCAGGAAGAAGGTCCCCTCACTTTTCTCCTGCACTGTAGAGGACGCGACAGATGGGAGCGACGCGGTAGTAAGACGCGCCCTGCTCGGGCGTCGCGACACTAGCTCCATCGTGGCGGGATCCCCAGCCACGATATCAGTAAGTCCTTCTGTCCTCTTTCCTTTTCCTAGCTTAGTTAGCCTATTTAGTCCTTATCTCTTAGGCAACTATCTAGGTGGCGATCACATCTATATTTCCATGCTATTAGTTTTGATTTCATATTTGTGTGTTTTGGGGGTCGCACATTCCTCGTGATTACAGTCGGGCGTGACCTTATCACGACGCGGTTGGCGGTCGCGATAAGGCCATCGCGCTGCGCTTCCCGGTCGTGATAGGATTGCTGTCGCGACACGGTTCCGAGTTGCGATAGGGTCTACTGTCGCGATGCCTTGCCCCGTCACGATATGGCTGTCGCGGTGCCCTCCCCCGTCGCGATGGTGTCGCGACGGCCTTGGGGGTCGCGACAGTACCTGTGTCGCCTCGAGTGTTTTCCGTGGGGCCGGTTGTGTGTCGGCGTGTGCCCCAGGGCAAGCTTTGCCCTTAGGACCTTCTGGTAGGGAACGTGGCTTGTTGCCTTCCTACGTTCAGTGACCAAAGGTGACACCTTCGTGGCTGTGTCTTGGCAGTGGTGCTAGGAGGGTCGCGTCTGTCTAATAATCGATTGATTGGCAGTCAATCAATTATTAGCAGAGCGACGGGTTTCCGTACTGGCTGGTGGTGTTCTGCGGCTTCGGCTTTTTCCGTGTGTGTTTGGTTGGCCGACAACCCTGTTGAGGGTTTGTGCGTGCTTCTCACCTGCTGGGCATGTCGTGGTTACAAGTCAGTGGTTCGACGTGGTTTTGTTGTGCTGCCCCACCTGTTCGCCCGGTGCTAGGCACTTGAGGGCTTGTCCCCGATCTGAGAGGTTGTTACCGTCACCTGGGACCCCTATCCTCAGGAGCCTGTTGATGGAGCACTCCGGGCTATGAGCGTGCTGCGAGTCAACAGCCTAGTGTGGCAGACTCTGGAGCTGAGGGGAAAATGGTGGTTTGGGGCAGCGGCACTGAGTTGTTTGTAGAGCTCTCTTGTTTGAGGAGGGACGCCGAGGTCGTCGAGGTGGTTCTCTTCTTGGCGCAGCCCAGACAGTCCCTTGTCTCACTGCCTCACTCTACGTTAGTTCCGGAGCCGCGTAGGGAGGTCAGGCGTGAGGCCGCAGCTTGGCCAGGCTGTAGTGTTGCGTGTGTTGTGTGTTCTTGGCGGCTCTGTCTCACCCTCGCGTGGGGGCGGAGGCAGGAGCTAGGCTAGCGAGCAGAGCGTGTGGACTGCGGGTCCCCCTCTTGACTGCTAGCAGCAGTGGCTTGGTTGCTGTTGTTATGACGGCGTTTCCCACAACGTTTCCAAGTACGACTCGCTACCCGAGCTTACAGGTGGTTACAGACTGGCTGTGTTTAGTCTCTGTGGGTGTCGTTTGTCTGGCCTTGTGCAGACCTGTGCTTCTGGTGGTTTCCGCTCGGTGTCCTCTCGGTACCGTAGTCCCGTTCTTGGGTGCCAGTCTGTGGTGGTACCGGTGTGTGTGGCTTCCCGACCTGGTGGTGTGTCCGAGGTCCAAGATGGTTCTACTTGTAGGCCCTCGACCCTGTGGAGGTTTGAGGTGGCCATGCTTGAGGTGAGACGTCGTTCTCACTTAGTTGTTCCGTAGTCTCGGTAGGTGTGCCAAGGGTTGCTTCCGCCATGTGCCCGACTCCGTTAGTTTCTGCGGGAGACGTGTGTGTGTCCCGACCCCTGTCGGTGGTCGTGGCGTCGTACTGTTCTCTTCCGCTGCTTAGTAGTACCCTGCTTTAGGTGTTCCCCACTTTATATCTTTCTAGGGTAGTTTCCTATTTTCGGAGTTCCTGCTGCTCTGGCCGGTGAGGGACTGGTAATCCCTACTGGACCTTGTTCACGAGGCTCACCCCCCTACTTCCTTCAGCTAGGGGCTCGTCATCGCGGGAGCTTGATGTCGGATGGGTTGCGGAGGCGGCTGTGACGCCGTGTGTTGTCAGTAGCAGTGACAGCGAGCGTTGTGAGCTCTTGTAGCCGAGTGAGCTGAGAGTTGTGTTTTGCAAGTTCTCGGGGTATGCCCCTTAAGGACTGCACATTTCTTCTTGTACCTGTGCTTTTGCTTGGGACATGTTGTACAGACTTTTGTATATTGTACATATTGTTATAGTTATTTGAATTCAGTACATATCTCACTAGACTATTTCTTCTAACCTTTCTGGATCTTCAGATCCGTGGGTGGCGACGCGACTCCTTGGGGCCCCTGGCGAGGGTCCGAGATGTCGGGTTGTTATAGTTATCCGTAGATAGCTGAGAGAGAGTATAGCACTTTGTTTGTCAATAGACAACGAGAGAATATAGCACTTTAAATGTGACTAAGTCAGGATAGAACACAATAACTCAAGATAGCAAGTATCAAGTAGAGCATGAAGAGAGTACGACAGTAGTCGCTCAATAACAGGACAATGGTAGTTCAGTAATAGTCAGTGGCAGTACAGTAATAGTACAGTACGTCTGAACTAACAGACTAACAGTAACAGTGTAACAGTCAGTTGTCTTGCTAATTTAGAACAGTCAGTCAAGACCCGTGCAAATGTAGACACCGTCAATAGCCCCTGCAGGTATTTTCGGGTGGCTCTCCGCCCCCAGGACTAGATTGGAGCCCCTCGGACACTCTCCGTGCCCTCAACAGTATGCATTCAAGTTAGTAGAGTCACAAGACCCATTTTAGCGCTAGACGGTCATGAACAGTACAAAACAGGAGGAGCCACACAACTCAAAGGGTACCAAGAGAGTACTAGATGAATAGACGAGAGAGACGAGATAGTAGAGTGAACGTGAATAGATGAGCGAGTAGGATATAGATGAGATCTTATGGTCATTGCACATGAAACGTCGAGTAACGAGCGATAGTAACAGTTGCACAACACACACGTACGGTGTTGGCAGTTAGGTGGAATACACAACCCTTCCGCTGGCCTCATTATGCATAGGTCCAGAGGTTCGGCGTGATTCAAGATAAGAGCGAGAGCAACTAAGGCCGTTTGGATCTTGCTGATCCTTAGAGGTGTCATAGGTGTTAGGGTACAACCAGCTCGTCGACCATGTGGGAATCCATGGACAGATGAGACTTATGGAGGCCTTGAACAAAGACTCACTAGTCCGGTAGAAGGAGTATTCGACGGAGAGTTCATCCAAGTCAAGAGAAAGTGTATATATAGAAACAAGTGTCTGACGTTCTAGAGGAATTCTAGAACAGTGGAGCGTCGATAACAGAATTCCCAAAACATCGCGAGAATCGTAGACATGTCCATCAAAAATAGGGCAATTAAATATATATAATTGAAATCAATTGCTAGATGTACTATGTGACAATTTTCATGCCAAGTTAAGCCATATTGGATGGTTCAAAGTGAGTGCAAGTGTAAGAGAAAATCATGGACAAGATAGATCATGTGATTAACTTGAATTCATTAAAATATATTCAATAATTACAACTTCATTTTTTTGTGTACAATACAGTTAATAGGACATGGGGTGACTGTATAACAATAAGACTTGTAAAAAGGTGGGTTTTCATGCAAAAAGCCAGAACGCGACGCACCCTTGTAAGGGTCGCGACGGGGTTCAGGCAGAACGCGATAGGGTCTTCTGAGGATCGCAACAGGTAGGTCAGGTTGGGTGGCCAGAACGCGACGGGGTGTCCTGTCGCGACAGCCCTGAGAACGCGGCCTATCGGGCCATCATGTTCTCAGGTTCTGAGCCTGTATTCGAGCGGGAAAAGGACTGGCATGGGATTGCGTGCCAACTTAACATATTTTGACACAAGGTGATTAAAAAATTCATAACTAATTGTATAGTCGATGAAAAATTATGAAACAAGTTGCATATTGATCTAAACATACGTGAGTACTTATAGTAAATAGGAATTTAAAAATAGATAGAGTTTTGACATGCTTTATTCAAGTCAAATATGGAGTACATGACACAGTGAGCAGTTGAGATGAGAGAATTAATTCATGAAGTAGGGTGGATAAAAATTAGGGCTTTTAGGAGCAAAAGTTCCCTAACGATCATCAGTGTCTCCATTAAAAATTTCAAGGCATGGGATAGAGTATTCAAGAAGATATAAATTAAACATGAAGGTTCGGGGTCAAGGTGTTTGCAGAACTTCAAAATTCAAGAAGAAAATATTGGCTTGATGGAAAATTATGAAACTTGAGAGTTTTGTTCCTAGTACATGGAACAATCTACAGTCAAAATTTCTTTAGTTTTGCTCGTGAGAATGCCTACCTTGACTCGATTTTCTCTTCTAGGGCTAGAACTTGAAGAACTCGGGATGAAGCTTGATGAAGCCTTCTCCCCATGAATTCTCCTCCTCCTTGGCCTCTCCTCTAGGTCCAGCAAGTCCCAGCAATGTATTAGGGCCGGCCATAGAGAGATTGGAGAGTATTTATGCTTGTTGGGTTGTTATTTCCTAATAGGACTCTAACTCCTATTAAATTCCGAGATTTCCTATTTAATTCCACCTTCTATGCTTTCCACTTCCTATTTGGGTTAGGATGGGAGTTAAATTCGTGGCCAACCTATTAGGGTAGGTTTAGGAATCTAATTCCAACACAAACTACTTATTTTAATACTTTAATACGCCTTTTCTATTTAGTTAAAATTTAAGTTACGAATTTAGGGTATTTTCCTATTATTTTTCTTTTAAAAATCCCTATTTTGGCCCAACAAATTTTAGAGGGTCCATTTAACAAATCCCATTATTTATTAGAATTTATGGATTTCCCTTTTTAATTAAGGAATAATAGAGTTACAGATTTTATTATATTTTTCTTACTTGATTTTATTTATGGACTATGAGAGGTCCATTGGTCCAATTTCGATAATGGGTCATCAATACCCGATGTTGGAGGTCTCTCTGACATGTTCATTTAATTTATGAGCCCATTATATTTCCGTGTTAATAGTTTTCCGACTTAGTTTCCAAATTTGGATAATTAGTCACATTGTGACGTACATTTGGCCAATCAGATTTTTTTGTTGCTTGAATTTCTTAGTAAAACTCTTAGGAATAATGTCTGGGGTTGATTTATAATTTTTAAGGAATTTTCTGATGTATTCTTGCACATACGATAG
The DNA here is from genome assembly GCA_014218235.1 of Colocasia esculenta. Classification (NCBI taxonomy): domain Eukaryota; kingdom Viridiplantae; phylum Streptophyta; class Magnoliopsida; order Alismatales; family Araceae; genus Colocasia; species Colocasia esculenta. Next base: position 63,824,005 of record CM024761.1, read on the forward strand.
TGGTACGTATGTTTCCATTATTTCGTTTTAAAGAAATTATTATTTCGAATTTTTAAGTATTAAATTTTTCGGGTTGCTACACAGCTCCAGCAACAACTCACCAACACCAGGCTGACAAGCACAACAATAGCAGGAGCAGGAAGAATAGGAGTGCTGGAAAGGTGCAACGATGGTTATTGAAGTGTTTTTATAACCCACCAGGCCTCCCCATGCACGATGACACGTTGGCTATCGATGTGTCGCAGTAGAAACCATTTGGTTTCTATGGCAACACGTTTCCCATGCATGTATTCCAAGCTTACACCTAAGGGACAAACGTGTAGGCCTTCTACCTAAGTGAGGTGGCACACAGCCCCCAACACGCAAGCAACCTTAATTCAAGAAAATAGTTACCGTAATTAGATGATAATTCAGCTGGCCCATTTAATCCCTTGTTTAGGTGTTCTAATGATATCCAATCAAGTTGAAATTTGGACCATAAGCTAATGGAAAGGTTTTACAAATTATGGTGATTTTAATTTAATTTTTAAAATTTTATTTTCACCCAGCAAAAATTACCCGAAAAATAGTTGCGTCGACTTAATCTCGAAATCCGCACGTCAATAATTCTGGATATTTACATTTCTGATATCACCATATTTTTTCTAAGAATTATGGTATTCTCAGATTTTATTTTCGTTACAGAATTTCGGTGTCGCCTTGTCGGAGCGCGCACCTCTGAGTACGACACTTGAAATATCATCTATTATCACCAATAAATCCTAAATTAAGATTAATTACATCTTATGATAGTAGTTATGTTTAATTATCAAAGTATTCATATTTTTCTAGTAAATAAAATTTTCGGGGTGTTACAGTAGTGGCCTCCAACGAACATCTGCATAACTCTCTATCTGCTTTGCGCTGTCTGCAGTCTCTGCCTGATTAGTCTCACTGTATCTGCGCATTGCTGTACAAGCTCTAGTCCCAACAACTACCTCTTACCAACCTCATGACAATGCAAAGGTGTCCAGCATGTTCTGCCATATGGAGACTCATAGGGTGCCATCCAATGCTGGAGTGGAGGCTATTATTATAAGTGAACTCCACCATAGAAAGGTATGATTCCCATGTGCCTCCCCACTCCAAGCAGCACACTCTCAACATGTCCTCGAGGGTTTGTATGGTTCTCTCTGACTGACCGTTGGTCTACGAGTGGTAAGATGAACTCAGCCTCAACTCTGTGGCAAGTGCTCTCTGAAAGCTACGCCAAAAGTGCGAAGTAAACCGTGGATCTCTATCTGAGACAATAGAGATCGGGGTTCCATGCAACGGAACCACTCTGTCCACGAACAATCTAGTAAGTCTATCCACTGACCAAGCTGATCTGATTCGTAAGAAACACACTATCTTCGTCAGACAGTCGACGATCACCCACACACTATCATGACCCTGCGAGGTACGAGGTAAATTGACAACAAAGTCCATGGTGATGTGTTTCCACTTCCATACAGGAATAGGTAACGACTGAAGCTCACCACCAGGACGCTGATGCTTCGCTTTACATACTGTCAGGTAAGGCAACAAGCGACAACCTCAGCTACATCTCTCTATATCCTGGGGCACCAAAAAAGTCCCCTCAAGTCGTGGTACATCTTTTTAGAGCCAGGATGAATAGAGTACCTCGACCGGTGCGCCTCAGTTAACAGCTCCTGCCTGACGTCTGCTGGAACGTACAGTCTGCCTTTGAACCTAACCTCGCTGTCCTTGTCTAACTCCACCTTTGGCATCTAAAATATCTCTGCTAAGTCTGAATCTTCACTCTGAGCCTCGATCACCTGTTGGTACGTACATGGGTGGTCGAATGCTCAAACTGGTTAGCAAGGCTCTATCTCTAAGTCTCGACGGGAGGAACACTCCCTGAACAACATCCTCCAACAACCTCTAGTGTCTAACCAACAAAGAACTCAAGTGGGCTCTCCTGCTTAAAGCGTCAGCTACGACATTAGCCTTTCCCAGGTGATAGGAAAGAGTAAAGTCGTACTCCTTTAGATATCGACCCACTTGTGCTTCCTAAGATTCAGATCCCTCTGAGTGAAGACATATTGTAAACTCTTGTGGTCCGTAAACACCTTGAACACCTCTCTGTACAAGTAATGTCTCCACAACCTCAAGGCAAACATGATTGCTGCAAGCTCCAAGTCGTGAGTTGGATAGTTCTACTCATGCTTCTTCAACTGTCTAGAAGCATAAATGACTACCCTCCTATGCTGCATCAACATGGTACCAAGGCTAGTCCTCAAAGCGTCAGTGTAGACGACAAAGCCACCACTGCCAGATGACAAAACAAGGATCGGGGCTGAAGTTAACCTGCTCTTCAGCTCCTAGAAGCTATGCTCACACTCTGCCGTCCACACAAACCTGGTCTCATGTAACGGCCCTGGATATTTATACCCAATAAGGGTCCATATCCAGATCCGTCTCCCGCGAACGGGCCGAAGTCTCACAAGGGATAGCTCGTACACGTGTCCAGGAAGAATATAAAAGACAAACCACAACAGTAAGAGACACAAGAAAGAACATGTTCTCATATCTGCATATAAAAATTTACAAATGTCCCATTACATTATTACATGTCCAAATTAAGAAGAGTACAACTACCTGGGGCATATCCCGAGAGAGCACAAGCTCACACAACTGTACTAACACTACTGTTGGTGGTATAAGTCTGTCACGACACCTCCGCAAGTCACACCAACGGTAAACCCTGAAAAGAACTGTAAGGGAGTGAGCCTCAACAAGTCACTGGCTCAGTAGGGGTCCACCCAAAACCACACACAACACAGGAGAACCTCAACCCCAACGGGTGTCACTGGCAACACCGGAAGCCAAACCAAACATGCTCACAGCAAAGCATAATTATATCAATTGACACAAATCCTGAAAAGAAGAAGCGACAGCAGAACTAGCACCACGCTACTAGTCTGCCCATTATCTGTAAAGCCTAGGCCACAAGCCTCACAGGCACACCACCTCAACAGCTGGTCGCCTAAGCTGTAAGCTACACAGGCAAAACATTGCCTAAGCTACTAGCTTCACTGGCAAGCTTCCAACACATGGGTAATAAGACTGCTGACCAAGAGCTAATCTTTTATACCCTTAAACCACGATGTATCGAATGTCACACTTAAGTAATAGGACTGGCTACCACGATGCCAATCCATCGCACACTAAACCTTATTTGGAAACTTACCCAAGGAAGGGTAAAACACATCAAGTGGAAGGTCTCACCGCAAGATCTCCACTTCACCACCTGAAAAGGCTAGTACTCAGCGTACTACAAGAAACCAAAACCCACAAAGGGTAAAGGTACCTACCACCACGAGGTACCACCACTGAAACACAAACACAACTGTGCCACCACCAGGGCACACCACAACCAGTCAAACCACAATCAGTGAGTCTCTGCTCACTAACCACAACGTCAACCGTGCCAACACCATGGCACACCTTGATGGGTAAAACCACAACCAACACACGCTATAACCAGTAGCAAAGCACGAGCTGGAAAGCACGATGCCACCACACGGGATAGACTACTGGTTCATGACGCCAGTATCCAACCCGGACAACACAGCACAAGAACTACCTCTCAGTCTCGCAGTCACGGACGTAAGGTCCAACTGCCGCTCCACAACCACAAGTAAAGCCAAAGAACTGTGGAGACCAACCAAACCACCACAACCTACAGGTCACACACCCTGCAGGCCCATGCCTGGCACCTTTAGAGACTCTGGACCGAGCTCTCTAAAGTGAGGCACTGGTAACAGGACTAGTCAGGGCCCAGTACGTCTACTGGTGTCCGTAACCCCCCCCAGCTACGAGCGCGCTACAAGCGACCAAACAACAAACTCTCACAAGTCGCTGTCCCCTGCCATCTTTCCCTCAGCCAGACGACAACTCTCCCCGAGAGTGAGGGTGTCCAGGAAGACGACAAGACCTCGACGGTACCACTGTACCGGGACAAGCCCTGAGCACACACACGTGCCTGGCTCACACAAAACCTGGGGCACCCAACTGAAGAGGCATTCTGGAATAGGCGTCGGACCACCACACTCGGCTAGCATATAAACCACGACTTATATATATATATATATACTCTTTATTACAAACCATGGTACAGGTGTCGAGAATAGCTTGACCCCGGTCACCCTGTGACCTACTAGCTACCCCACACCAACACACATGTAAACCACGATAACCAATCACAAACTGGCCTATCATTGGTCTTCACGTGACCTCCTTGCCACATACATACAATATACACTATTCATACACCAACTCTTAACTACACTAATTAAACCATCTCTATTAATCTATAAAAGACGTCACAAGACTAAGGCTAAGTTCACACTGGAACCATCATTGCCTAGTCAACACAACACTATGTGCCATGCACATATTCACACCATGAAAACACCACACCAACTACGTAAACCACCCACTAACCACGTGGGCAACACACTCACAGAATGCTATGGGTGCCAATGCACCACTCACCAAATCCATACACGTCAAACACTGATAACCGGATAACCAAAACACCAAAAGCATGCAAAGTAGAACCCTCGGCTGTGATCGTGACAGAGGACAAGGCCACCTTCTGATCGCGACGCCACGACATGTCGCGATAAGAAACCCTGTCGTGACGGGTCGGCCTGTCGCGACCTGGTCGTGACCGCCGGGTCTGTCGCCTTCACAGGCGCAAACCCTAATCCGGGAACCATCTCCGGATTTTCTATGCATCCATGGAACCATCTCCGGATTTTCTATGCAAACCACCCTAAACATGATTTCAACCCGGTTTTCATGCTCATTTCACCTCCTAGATATGGTATCTATGTTTTAAAGCGGTAAACAAGCTAACATGCAATCCACGCAATCAAACATGGTGGAATCTCCCTACCTCCATGAAGAACACGCAAATCGGCTACGGCACGACGTCTCCCCCGCTCCATGCGACGTCCTCGCGTCGAGAGCGCGTCGACCACCATGCCGGAATGTCGAATCGCCTCGAAATCCGCCACAGCTCCTCTCTCGGTCGAGCAGAGCTTGTGAAATCTCTGTTCGGCCAACCTTCTTAAAAACCGCACAGCGGTTGGGAACGTGACGTACCTCCCCATTGCGGCCTTGTCACGACAGACTAGGGCATCTCCTTCCCATTCCCGACGTCAACAAGCTCCATCCCATGTGCGACACGCGGCGCACATGCAGATGTCGACCCAAAACAGCGGCAACCAGAACGCGACCCCCACTACTGTCACGTTCAGAACGCGACCTACACCCCCATCGCGTTCACACCCAGTGAACCAACGGGCACTATGGGCTTAACCTGCCGGCCCACTAAGTCCCACACAATGCACAGAAACCACAACCAAAGCCCAATGACCCCATATTGGCCATGAGCACCATACCAAAACCAGTAAACGCGGAACCGAATTACCACTAAACAACGATCCACGAAGATCCGAAAAATGTGCTACGTTACATCTCACGCCTAGTCAACCTCGTCAGCGGCTCAGCAACTCTGACAAAGTTTTGAATGAACCTCCTGTAGTATTTTGCCAACCCTAGAAAGCTACGCACCTTTGCTACTATAGTGGGCTAGCCCCAAGAAACCATGACCTCGACCTCAGCAGGATCCACTGCCACCTCTACACCTGAGATCACGTGTCTAAGAAAGTGCACCACCTATAGCCAAAATTCACATTTGCTGAATTTGGCATAAAGGCGGTGGCTCCTCAGTGTCTCCAACACAAGTTTCAAGTGCACCTCGTGCTCCGCCGTTGTCGCTGAGTACACCAAGATGTTGTCCACGAATACTACTACAAACCTGTCTAGGTATTCTCAAAATACACTATGCATCATCTCCATGAAAGCTGTTGGTGCATTCGTAAGCCCAAAAGGCATCACGAAAAACTCGAAGTGGCCGTAGCGGGTATGGAAGGCTGATGTGGCGATGTCTGACTCCTTAATCCTCAACTGGTAGTAACCTGACCTCAAGTCAATCTTCGAGAAAACTGATGCAGAGTGCAACCGGTCGAATAAATCATCGATCCTAGACAACAAATACTTATTCTTCACTGTAACCTGATTCAACTGTCGATAATCGATGCACAACCTGAGACTAGCATCCTTCTTCCTCACAAATAAGACTGGCGATGATAAGTATACAATTGTTATTGATAATTATGTTATTTTTATTGATAAATGGTCATTAGTTTCATAAGAATCTATTACCATTTCATTATAAATATGATAATTGACTAAAACTCGTGTGTATTTTATTTTTAGGTTATTGGGCCAATCAACAAGAATTTGTTAATGGACCAAGTTGGACCAAGAGAAAATAATGAGACATTCTAATTTTAAAACCTTCCCTCTCTCTCTTTCTTTTTAATTTTCAAAACTCCCTCTTATTTTAAAAATCCCTCTCTATTTTCAAAAAACACTTTCCTAAACTCTCTCCTCTTTCCTATCCTTTCTATCTGTATTTTAAAGACTCTCCATCTCTCAACCTCTCTCATTCCCTTCCATCGGCCTTCTCTCTCTCTCTCTCTCTCTCTCCCGCCCTCTCCCCTTCCCCTCTTCTCTGATCTCTTCTTCCCCCTTCTCTTCTCTTCTTCTTCTTCCTCTTCCTCTCTCTTTCTTGCGCAGCCGCACATCTCTCTCTCTTTCCCTCTGTTCTTCTTCCTTCCTTCTTCTCTCTTCTTCCTCTTCCTCTTATCCCACTCTTTCTTCTTTCTCTCTCTCTCTCCGTCTCTCTCGACTCGCTCAGGTTTGCTCACACAGACGCCCATGACATCGCCCGTGCGCCCCTGCTGCTCGCACCAGCACCTGCCCACGCAGGCGCCTGCCTGCTCAACGCCCGCACTGCTGCTGCCTGCCGTCCGCGCGGTGCCCACGCCCATAGGGCCCCAGGCCGCCCCGCGGCCAAGCCGTCACTTCCCCTCCCCTTCCACGCTGCATGCGTTTGCATGCAACATGAAGGAGGCACATCCCATTCTTCTTCGCAGTTACTGTAGTACTGCTACAGTACCCACGAAGCTACAGTACCGGGTACACCTTCTTCCACCTTTCTCTTCTCTCTCACCTCCCTCTCTCTCATCTCTCTTCTCTCTCTTATTCTCCTCTCTTCTGCACCCTTCTCTCATTCTCTCACTATTTTTACTAAACTCTCTCTCTCTCTCTCTCTTTCTCTATCCTCTCTCTCTATCTCTCATCATCACGCCTAAGGAAAAGATTTGCAGGAGCCACGATCATCCAAGGGTTGGGCCATGTGGAGACTCCATCTCGTCAAGGATCTTCTAGTCTCATTTCTTCATTAGCATTATATGTCTTTTGTTATTCATGTACTTTGTTATTGAATATTTGTTTGATTAATGGAGTTTGTTCAGCATTCTCTCTCTCTCTCTCTCTCTCTCTCTCTCTCTATTCTACTCTACTCTACTCTTTATCTCTCAATCACTCTCTAGATTAAATTTATTTCATTCATTATAGTTTATAATTATCATCTTATTTTCCTAAACAAAAACTCAACGTTTTCAACTCTAAAGTCTATTTCCCCGTGGATACGACTCGGTTCTCACCACTTAACTATTGTTAAAATATTTTGTGCAAGCCAATTAATTTTAAGATTGTTAGCCACATATTTAATGATGCATTTGTGGGCTATCAACGTACCCCAAGGTAAACGGCTCGGACGAATGAAGCCCTTCTCGAGTAGTTCCTTGAGTTGGCGCTCTAACTCTTGCAGCTCTGTCGGCGCCATCCGGTATGGTGCCTTGGACACCGACATCGTCCCCGGAAACATCTCAATGAAGAAATCTACCTCTCACTTCAGCGACAAACTAGGTAGATCCTCCGGAAACACAACAACATAATCACAAACAACATGCACCTCCAAAACTGACAACCCGTTAGAACCTGAGAAACTCACAGAAGCAAGATATGCCACACAACCATCTTGGATCAGACACCGAGCTCTACAGAAAGAAACAAAAGGTCAGTGAGTAGATCGTGTACCTCGAAAGCAAAGCATATGTGCTCTAGGTATCTCGAACTGCACGGTCTTCCGCTGACAATCCACCAACGCAAAGTGTGCCTCCAACCAATCCATGCCAAGAATGACATCAAAGTCATGGATCTGTAAGGCAAACAATCAGGCTAGAACATTGTGCTGTCTTGATTAAACCCTGACCTGTCGTACGAGTTCGATATCTTTTTGTGGAGTCATTTCTAGACCAAGCACTTAACATAGAACTTGTTACCTCATGAGTCTAGTTTCATTTGGCACTAGTTTCCCCAATTTTCGTTGTCTGAATAGAGAGTATTAGCCCATACATGAGTACTGTGTCAGATTCACGTAGATAGTCACAATACATATTGTTACCCAGTCAAACAACTTTTGTTTCTCGATTACTTGTTATTGGACATTGTATAGGAAGTCCTCTAACTAAAAGAGGTAGTTTCATCTGATTTGGATCTCTCTAGCATTAGTTTTGATTTTTCGAAACCTAGTTTGAACTGGATTAGGAAAACACCCCCTTAAAGCACCCTAACACTGGAAACCTGAAGACGACGTATCGACCTGTCGCCATCAGAAGGTGACAGGAAGGCTGTCACCTTTATGGATCAGAAGGAAACAACCTTCTAGTCGCCTTCATGATGCCTATCTCCTTCAGACCGCAGTGGGCTTTTCAGCCCTATTTTGTCCGTATTGCGTCGTTTTCGTGCCCCGTCTTCTCCTGTGATAAGTTAGCTACTGTTCACATGCATTTATAAACCCATATAAAGGTTAAAACATGTTCAAATGATTTTTAATTGATCTTAAATTAATGATCATGCTCTCTACCTGCTGATTTTTCACTTGCTTGCGTTGTTATCGAACTTGCTAAAACACATGGTTACTTGCTAAAATTGGTCATGCATGATTAGTATTTCCTGATTTAGCACTCATGATACTTGCCATAAATAGAGTTTCCATAAATGAAGTTTCTATAACTGGAGTTTCCATAATCGGTTTCACACACATGCACTTGAGCGATTCTCATGCGCGGCATGCGCATACACTCTAGCACGATAGGAAAGCCCATTCTTAGCTTGTGGTGAACTCTCTATCGGTTATTCCTTCTGCCGGACTAGTGACCCCTTGACCAAGGTCTCCGTAAGTCTCCTTTTGACCATGGATTCCCACATGGCCGACGAGCAAGTTGTACCATTGAAGTACCTAGAAGCTAGTGTGCACGTATATCTTCTCTCTTAGCATTCTTGATGAGATCTTTCTCTTCTCATCTTGATTCTGGAGTACACCTCTATTGAATATAAGACCAAGTTACTAATAAGTGATTGGACTAAATTGAAAAGCACGATGTTATGCTGCCAGATTGAACTCTTGAACTATTGCCTTAACTATCTTGATATATTGAACTCTTGAAATACAACCATACTTGATTGTGGGTATCTACATTTAAATTACTTGAGATGCTGGATCTGATGATCAGTCCATCTCCATATAATTTGTTATTTATTATATGTATTTTTGGTGATTAACAAAACCTTGAAAATTATTATCTAACATCATTTTCTAAAGTTTATCAACATGCATCAAATGAAACAAAATCAGTAAGTTGTCTACACTCACTGTTCTGTGAAGTTCATTGCATATGATTTGTCTAAGTATGCATCGACTTCCATTGAAAGTTCACAACAATTACTGTTTTACTGCTACATCGATTTCACTTAAACAACGACTCCCTTAATAAAGCATCGACTTCATATATGGAACAATGATTTCACCTAAACATCGATTTCGGTACAACATCGATTTCATAGAGAACATCAATTTCTTTTAAGTATTGACTTCATATCTAGAACATCGGTTTTGGTTCTACATCGACTTCATGTCTAGAACATTGATTTTGGTTGTACATCGACTTCATAATTAGAACATCAATTTCGATTTCACATCGACTTCATATGTAGAACATCGATTTCGCTTTTACATCAATTTCATATGGAAACAACGATTTCACTTAAACATCAATTTCGGTAGAACATCGATTTTATATGAAACAACGACTTCAGTTAAACATTGACTTCGTTTCTACAATGATTTCACTTAAAATATCGATTTCGGTAGAACATCAATTTCTTATGAAACAACGACTTCTTGTTTCTACAACAATTTCACTTAAAACATCGATTTCGATAGAACATCAATTATATGGAACATCGACTTCACTTTGAACAATGACTTCATGTCAAACATCGATCACCTGAACAATGATTTCGGTTCAACAATGATATCATTTGATCGATTTCATTACATGTATACATGGATTATGTTCATATTGACTTCATGTCAACATGGATTACATTCTCACATGGATTATGGTTCAACATTGATATCATATTTACATCGACTCTCTTTGTACACAGACTGTCTCTAAAACATCAACTCTCTCTCAATAATGATTATGTTTTACACAGCTATTGAATATTTCTATTTAAATCCTTCGTGAGATATTCTTAAATATATTCCACCTAATATTCTAATATATTTTCAAATCTCTGTGGATTTCAAGTCTTCCCGCGAATCATGTTGCATCCTATGCTCTCTAACATTTATTGTGTTGGTACAATGTCTCTGCACGACATATCTCTTTACTTACCACACTCATGTCACATAATGTAATGCTTTATTGGATGACAGATTGGGAATTTCCTTTTTAGTATATCTTCTTAAAGCACGACTACTAACGTTGACTGACATTTTAGACAAAGATAAGTTGTCTATGCTTCAGCATTTATTGTGTGCAGGGTTTCTGGTAGAAACACACATTGCAACGATGGACCTGTCAACCTGACAAAAGCAAGAAGAGATTCAAACAATCTTCCTTTGTGTATGTGTCCATCCCAGCATTAAATGGCTGCAGGTTCTCTTGCTCCATACTTCGGACCAGACACTCCAACGTGCATGAAGATGTGAGACAACGGATACATCAACGGTTCAAATCTTTCAAAGAAGATAAATAGAAGACTGGTGACTCCATGAAATACATCTCTTGAGAGAACTTTTCAACCTTGGAACAGCTTGAAGATCTTAGTCACCTAGAAGAAAGAAGAGATTGCTCGTCCATTCAAATAGTCTTTAGCTCTTAGCTCTCCACAGCAACCTGTTTAGTCTTTGAGAGCTTGTGTAGATCTGAAAGAGTTCTTTGTGTGAAAATCTTTGTCTCTTAGACTTTGCCTCAGATCAAGCAGTCTCTATAAGCTTGGTCTAGGGGCCATCCACTCCTTACTCATTCTTTTTGAGTGTTCCTTTTCGGTTGTGAAGAGAAGACCTACTGTTGAGTGGGTGGTTGTTCCCTTCGGTAAGAAGGAAGACCTGTTGCATCAAGTGGGTTAGTTCCTCTTCGGGTAGAGAAGAGAAGGCCAGTTGCGGCTGGATGTGTAAGTGTTCTTAAGGGGGACTGTACCCTTGTTAGTAAAATCCAAGTGTTGTTGCTTGGGGACTGGACGTAGGACTCCTTGTAACAGGAGATCTGAACCAAGATTAAATTCTTGTTGTCTGTGTGATTGATCTTTTTATCTTTGCTTTACACTAACTCTAACTATCGAACTTAGTGTCTTCTGTCAAAGAGCTTTTATTTACAAGAATATTCTAAAAGAAATTTTTAGCAATCCATTCACCCCCCTCTGGGCTTGCTATCTGGGCAACAAGTGGTATCAGAGCCAAGTCTCTTCGAGTAAGTAGATCTCACGATCTGAAGAGCAATGATAAATGGCAGCCCAAGGTCATGCAGAAGGACAATCCGTCAACATATCTCCTCTATTCGATGGTGAAGACTATCACTACTAGAAGACGAGGATGGAGTTCTTTTTTCTAGGACTTGATTTCCAGCTATGGACAATAATCGAAGAAGGAGATCTCAAAGTAACCAACAACAAAGACAGGTGGACAGATGAAGATAAGAAGAAACTATCCCAAAACAGTAAAGCAAAGAGTATACTGTGTTGTTCTCTGAGCAAGAAAGAGTTTAACAGAATATCGGTATGCAAGTTTGTTGGGTTTTCATTCTAACATTTATAACAACATATTTTTTTGATGATGAATAACTTCAATTGAGGTTTAATACACTTGACACATGACAAAGAACCCAATGCAATACTTGATCATTTGTGTATTCAAAATACTTAACTTTACATGTTTTATCATGTAAGTACAAATGCCCAAAAGTCAAGCTCTCACCAAACAAGTGAGAAAGATTACAAAAAGCAAGAAATAAGGTCACCTGTCGACAGACACAAAAGTACCTGTCGACAGATTGCATAGGAAAGATCATCCCGAAGTCACATTGCTCAAGAAGTCTTCATCTGTCGACAGATAGGAAGTCGACTGTTGACAGATCCCACAGTCCTGAACATCCAGACTTCTGTACACAAAAGAAGACATCTGTCGACAGATGGTCATCGAGTCGACAGATTGCACAGAGCCGAAGATCAAGACTTCAGTTTGTTGCAAACTCATTGTCACTGTCGACAGAGGCCAAGACCTGTCGACAGACGGAGAATATTTCAAACTACAGAGAAAGTTCCTAAGTTATCCAAGATAGTGTTTCCAAGTCTCACGTTTCTCCAAGTGAGAAGACCTATATTTAAACACCTCTTTGGAAGAAATTTCGTTACAGAAGCAGCCACAACCACAAACCCTAGAGCTATTCCAAATTCCAGAAGAGTTGCTGCTGCTCTAATTCGACTGCTGCCCAGAGCCCTAAAGATCCGTCGATCCAGCAGTTCCTGAAGATAGAACGTCGAGGATTCAACCTCTCATCGACTCAAAGCATTCAAGTCGAAGATTGAACTTCCTCCAGGCGTTCTCAGAAGAGTTCTTCACCAGGATTTATTCTCTCACTCAGAACTCTATCTGTTTTCGTATTTCTACCATCCGTGTGTGTGTTGTGGTGATTCAAGCGACCCTTGTGCTTTAGATCACGGTGTGTGTGTTGTTCTGATCGTGGGTGCACATCAGAAAACACGTGTGTGTGAGTTGTAGTCACCGTACTCTCTCATAAGCAATTTTCATGCGTGTGTGTGTGTGCCGTGGACGTAGGATACACGATTTGTGTACTCCGAACCACGTAAATCTTCGTGTCCTGTGGTTTGAATGTTTTTCACGTTAGATGCTTGATAGGCACGTTGCATTTACACACGCTAGATAAATTGCAAATTCATCTACACGTCATCAAACACATCTAAATCTCACTCAGTTTCTACTGAAAACTCAAAAGACTTGGTTGTGGTTTAAAAAGGTTGTTTTAAACTTTTAATTGATAATAATCTATTCAACCCCCCCTTCTAGATTACCATATTGGGATTCCACAAACCTTTCAATTGGTTCAGAGCAAGTTTCTCCGATTTACTGTCTTGTTTGTTTGATCTTACGGTCAGGAGATCATGGTAAATGGAATCTAGCAAGGGGTTCATGGCCGAGGGTTACTCAGGACTAGGCCACCATTTTTTGATGGAACTAACTATCCCTATTGGAAAATTGTATGCGGTGTTCCTGAGAGCACAGAACTACGAGTTGTGGAAATGGTCCACAAGGGTGAATATATCCTTTCTGAAGACGAGAGTACCTGGACCAAGGATCAGATCGTGAAGGGGACACTCAACTGGAGCGCCCTCAATATGATGCAATGCGCGGGCCATCCCCAACGAGTACTCGAGAGTTTCACGTGCACATCGGCAAAAGAGATGTGGGACAACTCGAGCTCATTTATGAAGGTACGTCTGAGGTAAGGGAAACAAAAGCAAGCAGTGGTTTCAGAATATGAAATGGTTAAAATGAATTCTACTGAAACCATCTCTGAATGTTGCAAGATTCTGTCGATATAAGGTTTGAAAGGCCTGAAAAAGGAATACTCAGAAGTGACCGGTGAGGAAGATTCTTCGGTCTCTTCCATCCTCCTGGAACACCGAAGCCACTGTCATTGAGGATTCCAAAGACCTTTCAAAAATGAAATTGGAATGAACTCATTGGCTCACTGATGACCTATGAAATTAACATGAAAAGAAAGGAAAATGAAGAAGAAAATCCTAGGAAGCCCACTTGCCTTGAAGGCTTCTAGGAAACATTCCTCAGCTTCCAAGAAGGAGGTCATTCAGGAAAGTAATGGTCTGAATCGTCTAGTGAGAGTGAGAATGACGAAATGGCATGCTCACTAGACACTTCAAGAAATTCCTGAAATACAAAAGGAGAGGTTCAGGTAACTCTAAACCTTTCCAAAGAAAGAATTTTCAATAAATCTGATGCTAACAAAAATCTGAGCTTGTGTGTTATGAGTGCAAAAAGCAGGGCACATGAGAGGAGAGTGCCCTGAGCTCAAGAAAAAGCTGAAGAAAGACAAGTTCACCTTCAAGAAGCCACGGCATGTTGCCACTTGGAGCGATGAAGACGAGGATGACAACAACCAAGATACCCCGGAGATGATGAGTCCACTGTCTCATGGCGAGAAGTGAAGACTTAAAGGAGGTCAACTCTTCCTTTGAAAACATTCAATTGATGCATGAGAGAAGAGGCTTATACTGTGTTGTTTGAGAAATATGTGAACTTAAATCTGAAAACAAGGCACCAAAAAGAAAGTAACTTCTTGTAACAACACACAAACTGATGAACAAATTGCATCATTGATGAAAGACAGTGAGATGATAAAATTGATAAGGAAGCTCACCATGAGGAGTTGGATAATCTGAAACTCAAACTCCAAGAAGTTCAAAAAGAAAAAGATGATTTAATGAACTCCGAAACTCTTCAAGGTGAGCATGAGAAAATGAAAGAAATATTGGAAAAGACTGAAGAAAATCTAAAAGGGAAATCTGAAGATTTGTCAAGGTTTGTTAGGGAAACAAAACCTTGATGCAATCTTGGGGTCGTCAAACTATCTTTGTTCCAAAAACATGGGCTGGGTTTCAACAGTTAAACAAAAGAAAATTGGTCAGAATTTGATAACTCCTTTGTTGAACAAGCCCAAGTACAAGTAAGAGTACCCCCTCAAGAATAGCAAAAACAAGGCTAAGGGAATGCAACCCCAAACCAAGGCAAAGAAGCCTAATGTGGTACAAGTTCAAGATCTGTCGACAGCCCAAGGAGAGCTGTAGGGACAAGGTCAGGAAAACCGCCCAAAAGAAAAATTGACAAGGCAACAGAAAGGTAAGATGCCCATGCATGCTCCAAAGAACATCAAGCCCACTGTTGTAAACAAACCATCTTCATGCAAAATCTGTAAAAAGATTGGGCACATTGAAAAATATGCTGGAATAACCCAAATAAACAAAAATTCAAACAAGTTTGAATTCCAAAGCATTTACTGTTTGGCATGAATGATACCTTGGCACCCAAAGTGATTGGGTACCAAAACTCTGTCTAATCCACATGTGCAGGAATGCCTAGCAGCCCACAATCAAAACAAATGGTACTTGGATAGCGCCTAGCAGCCCACAATCAAAACAAATGGTACTTGGATAGCGGCTGCTCGAGGCACATGACGGGGGACAAAGGAAAATTCTGTATGCTCGTGGAAAAGGACGAGGTCAGGTTATATTCGGAGGTAACAACAAAGGCCAGATCATCGGCTCAGGTAAGGTCGGTAAGTTTGCCTCTAACTCAATAGATAATGTGCTACTTGTTGATGGCCTTCATCACAATTGCTCAGCATAAGTCAATTGTGTGATAAGGTCACAAAATTATCTTTGAATCAGATTCATGTCAAATACTTGATAAGGAACAGGAAGTCTGAAGTTTTCTGGAAAAAGGAAATAACATCTACATGGTTGACTTAGATGATCCAGAAAATATGATTTGTGTCTTGTAGCAAACAAACAGGATGAGCTTACATTGTGGCATCGTAGCTCGGTCACCTAGCTATAATGTATTGCACAAGATCATGAGGCTTAAATTGGTGTGGTCTTCCTGAAATTTCCTTTAACAAGAATGAGAATTTCTGTGATGCATGTGCACAGGGAAAACAAACCCGGAAATCCTTCAAATCAAAGGCACCGGTGAGTACTTCTAAAGCTTATGAACTGTTGCACATGGACCTATTTGGACCTACGAGAACACTTAGTCTCAATGGCAAGCGTTATGGCTTTGTCATTGTAGATGACTTCTCTAGGTTCACTTGGGTAAATTCCTGGCTCACAAGAATGAAGCTCTAAGTGTTTTTGAAGAATTCTTCAACAAATTGAGCATGGAAATGTCAATAAAATTTGCTCTATCCGCACTGATCACGGGGAGAATTTGACAATAATTCCTTCTCCGAATTTTGCAGGAACCAGGCATAGAACACATGTTTTCCTCCCCAAGAACTCCAGAGCAAAATGGGGTCGTGGAGAGGAAGAATAGAACCTTGGTGGAGATGGCTCGTACGCTTTTGGTCGAGAATCAACTTGCGAGAACTTTTGGGCAGAAGCGGTAAACACGTCTTGCTACATCCTAACCGAGCCATGGTAAGACCGTATTCAAGAAAACTCCTTATGAACTTCTGAAAGGTAAGAAACCCACTATTGGGTACTTTAAAGTTTTTGGTTCAAAGGTGTTCATACATAACAATGATAAAAATGATTTGGACAAGTTTGAAGCCAAAAGCGATCAAGGTATTTTTCTTGGATACTCAGAACACTCTAGAGCCTATAGGGTGTTCAATCTGAAATCTAGAACAGTGGAAGAAACTCCACATGTTTTTTTGATGAAACTCAACTCAAGCCTAACATTTCAAATGCTTACAGGTTTGATGAATCTAAGGAACCGTTTGGGGAACTTCAAAGTAAAGGAAAAGAAAAGTCTCAAGCTGGTTCAAAAACTAAGAGTGGATTTCTTCGCAGGTATGATGATGAAGAGATATTCTTCCGTTCAACAATTCAGAAGATGTACCTGACAAAGATCCACAAGAGGAAGAACAACAACTTGAACCACCTCAAGCACTTCCTCCTCCAGAACAACCTCCTCAAATGCAAGATCTTCCAGGGCCTTCAACAGTCATGAATGTGAGGTATTCAAAAGATCATCCTCTTGAGAATGTGATAGGAGATTTAAATGAGTCGGTTCAAACTAGATCTAAGGTTAATCAAATAGTTGAACATGACCATTTAGCTTTTGTCTCTCAAGTGGAACCCAAGAATGTTGAAGAAGCCTTAAAAGAAGATTCATGGATTGATGCTATGCATGAGGAGCTTGGGCAATTCCAAAAAATAATGTATGGAGTTTAGTTCCTAAAACCCCTGAAATGTCTGTCATAGGTACAAGGTGGGTCTTTAGAACAAACTCAATGAAGAGGGTAAAGTGGTGAGAAACAAGGCTAGACTGGTTGCAAAGGATATAATCAGGAATTTGGTGTAGACTTTGAAGAATCTTTTGCACCTGTAGCTAGGCTAGAAGCAGTTAGAATTTTGTTAGCATATGCATGCTCAAACAAATTTAAATTGTATCAAATGGATGTCAAAACTGCTTTCTTGAATGGCTACATAAAAGAGGAAGTCTATGTCTCTCAACCACCGGGCTTTGAAGATCATGAGAAACCTAACCATGTCAATAAATTGCACAAGGCTCTTTATGGTTTGAAACAGGCACCCCGAGCTTGGTACGACAGACTAAGTACATTTCTGGTAAGTAAAAACTACTCAAGAGGTAAAGTAGACCAAACTCTCTTTACAAAGAAAGTTCGCACACACATCATTGTTGTTCAAGTTTATGTGGACGACATTAGTTTTGGATCTACTAACCCTTCACTGTGTGAGGAATTTTCCAAACACATGCACAGTGAATTTGAGATGAGTCTAATGGGGGAGCTTCAATTCTTTCTTGGTTTGCAGGTCAAGCAAATGGAGGATGGCTTCTTCATAAACCAAGAAAGTATGTCAAAGAGCTACTAAAAAGGTTTCAATTTGAACAATCAAAGCCTGCCTCAACACCCATGAGCACAAGTATAAAACTTGAAAAAGATGAGAAAGGTAATAGGTAGATGCCAAACAATTCCGAGGTATGATTGGTTCTCCCTCTATCTTACTGCAAGTAGACCAGATATTCAGTTCAGTGTTTGCCTCTGTGCTAGATACCAATCTAGTCCAAGGAAAGCACTTAATTGCAGTTAGAGAAATTTCAGATATCTCTCAGGTACGTTTGATTTGGGTCTTTGGTATCCAGCAGGTAGTAGCTTTGACTTGGTTTCATATTCTGATGCTGACTATGCTGGATGTAAAATTGACAGGAAAAGCACTAGTGGCTATTGCCAAATCCTTGGCGGTTGCATGGTTTCGTGGGCATCCAAGAAGCAACACTCGGTTGCACTCTCCACTGCAGAGGCAGAATATGTTGCTGCAGGGAGTTGTGCAGCACAAGTGTTGTGGATAAAGAGTCAATTGTGTGACTATAACATTAATATTGGATGCACACCTATCCTATGTGACAACACCAGTGCAATCAATTTATCAAAAATCCCATTCAACACTCTAGGACGAACACATAGAAATTCGTCACCATTTCTGAGAGATGAGGTAGCCAACAAAAATTTAGAGATCAGTTTCATACCCACAGAAAAACATTGGCTGACATCTTTACCAAACCTCTAGCTGAAGATAGATTCACCACATTGAAAGAGAATTGGGCTTGTGCAAATTGCAATGAAACTTATCCATATAACCTAATCCGCGGTGCTCTTGTGTGCACAACTATGAGGATAATTAAATGGTGTTTGTGGAAGAACAGATCTCCGCCACGTATCCATAGTTGAAATGCATGAAAGGGTCATGTACTTTCTATGAGAATAGTTTCTTTACACTTTTGCTCACTCCTTAATTCACTTGAACAATTTGAATATCTTCATGATCTGTTCTCTTACATTCTTAAGTGTGCTCACTTGATTGGTCTAATGTGCTAGATGTGTATTGAGTGTTAAATGTTTGGTAACACATGAGCACACACTATGGGGGAGCTAGTTCAGGTTAGATGACTTTCTTGTGGAGGAAATCACTCATTCTACATGTATCTTAAATTCCCTCACTTGTCATGAGCATCTCACTCCTCATTCTAACCTCAACTGGTTTTGCACAGGCATCTGTCGACAGCTCACACTCCATCTGTCAACAGATCAGGCCTCACAGACCATTATCTTTTCTGTCTGTGCAATCTGTCGACAGACGCCATTCATCTGTCGACAGATCCCACAGTGTCTGATATCCCCGAGCTGATCAATCCTCTGTCTGTGTAATCTGTCGACAGACCCATTTCAAGCTGTCGACAGCCAACCTCACTTCAAGCAATACATGCCTATTTCATTTCATACTTGATGAGCAGGTTCATGTCATTTAACTAAGGTGTCTATTGGGTGTTTATGCATGTTTAACTCCATCGTATACACATGATATTGATGTTATCCCCTAAACCACCATGATTTGGACATACTACTCATGCCTGGGTTTAGGTTGCAGCATTTTGAAAACATTGAACTCTCTTCGAGGATAAACACCTAACTCCATTGAATAATTTCCTTGTCGGCAAACACCATTCTCAAGCAACCTGAAAAATCTTATGGTCATTGAACCTTATGTTTTGAACTGACGGATAATCATATACATTCCATTGATCTTCAGTATTAAGCTAAAATGGAGAAAAGCTACCTATTTCAGAAAAATATATTGAACATCATACAAAATAAAAACAAATGGGATAAAGGTAGAGCAATGATGTGTCTTGCTGAGTAACCGGGGAGATGGGCATCACAAATGTCCACCCTCGCGTCAAAAAGCCAACCCATCATCTCTATACAACGGTATAATGGACACTTCCACTGAGTAACTGGGGGTACGGGCATTTGTCATGTCTATCCTCACGTCAAAAGGTGTAAAATTATCTTGAATACCACTTTTCCCATTGCACTCTACATTTGCAAGCAAAAAAAAAAAAATGAAATAGCGTGAAGCCTCCACATTGTCTCAAATCTAAAGGTCATTTAGTGTCTATGATTATCACGAAGTTTAAGCATTTATTTCAATCATCACTTGATCCTCATGAACTGGGATCGTGTTGGTCTACAATGTTCTTAATCAACAAAGGGTAACGGTGTCTTTTCTCAAAGACCGGAACAGGTTCTCTTCATGCTCTAACTTGAAATCCTTGGGTATTATGTTGAACCATTTAGGTTAGAGGGAGAGCATTAATATCCATGAATATGGTAGGTTATAATGTGTATTTACCCACTTTACACCTTCAATATGAGTCGTGGAACCATTGCTCACATCCTCTTCTTGAAATCCAAGCATAAAGCTCACAGGCAGCTTTCCTGTTGGATCTGTCGACAGATCCCTGGCATCTGTCGACAGCCGGCGGCCGACCAGTTTGGAAATCCAACGGGCGCGCCGTCAAGGGCTATTTGGTGGGGCTTGCCTTTTAAACTTCCATCCTCATTCTATAAAAAGGTGCCCACGGGTCTTTTGCCCCTCTACCACCAAAACCCCTCTCCACCTCCTCTCCACCTCTCCATCCCCTGTCTGGACGGGAAAACCCTATATTCCCTCCGATCTTGCTCTCTCTCACCCAAGCATTCACCAACATTCTCTCTCCAGCTCATCCATCTTGTTCTAGCCTTCCTCATGTCTTCTAGGCCATCGAAGAAACTGGCATCTCGCCGCCGTCCCTCCTCTTCTCGGGCGGTGACGACGGGGCCAGGCTGAACGCGGACAAAGCATCGGACGATCGTCTTCCCGAGCTTGTGGTACCTCCCCGTCTTCAACTCACTCACTCCAAGGGGACGTACACCAAGTTTGTCCAGCCACGGTATGTAGAGTTTGAGTCCTTGGCGATATGTTCCTAATCTCCAACCCCTATTCGACACTCAGGGGTGGACTCAGTTCTCTACCATCACAAGCGGTATTCTCCTTCCGCCGTTCGTGACTTCTACAACCACCTTGGCTACACACAAGATAATCGTTTCTTTACCACAGTGAAGGGCACAACTTTCAAGTCACTGAAAATCTTATTTGCAAAGCCCTCAAATCCCCAACTCCGGAGCTGATATCCTAACCCACACTCGGATGCTGTCTACTACCTCCCTCACACTTGAGGATTATGATGGCACCCAGAAAATCTCTAAACTCAATGCCAATTCATTTCCTCCTTGACCCGGATGATCCACCACATATTCACTACCATGATTGCGCCAAAACATGGCAGTCGGGAATTGGTCACCGATGTTCACAAATCTCTCTTCACTTTCTTCCTCCGATGTGAACCCATTAATCTACCACTTCTGATGCTTGGTCTAATCAACCAATGCTTCTACCACCCCGGAGGTCGATGCCATTTGCCTGTCCACTTACTCCCTGATGAGGTTCATCGGTATTGTCATTCCGGACAGCGAATGCATAGAGCTTAATTCCGCAAAGCTTTGATCTCACTGCAGCACATCGCATGGGATACAAGCTTGTTGATGGCGTTGTCACCGGGAGCTTAAGGGTAAGGCACTGCTGTTGCCGTAGAGGAGATTGTTGAAGAAGAAGATGAGATTCTGATGAAGATGACGAGCTGAAGACTCCCAGTCTGGATCACTTGGTGTGCCGGGCGTGATATGTTAGTGATGCTCCAGCTGTGCGTCCATTCGAGACTTGCTTGCACAGTTACAGCTCCAGATGACGATGGACTTGAGAAGCTGAATACCAGATTGGACACAGTGGATTCGAGTTTGGAATCTCTTGCGGACACACAAGTCCAAATCCAGCTCCGTATCACCAGACTTCAGACAGAGATGCACGATACTCGTCAGGCTCCAGCTCCGCCCGCAGATGATGCTGCTTAGATAGGTTCTATGTCTAGGAGTGGGTCATCACGTAGTGTCTGTGTCTTGTCATGTCTGAGTCCTGTGCTAATTTGCTTCAACTTGTTGTCATGTACTTTCTTTCCCTTTCAGTCAATCAACTTTTTGTACTGTGTATGCTTATTTCATATCAATGAATTCACAGTGCCTTGCTCTATGTTGTCTCTATGATTGACTGATATGCATGCTTTTAGATGTTGTCAAAAGGGGGAGAAACCTCAATGCATTAATTGAATAATTTTGTCATCATCAAAAAGGGGGAGAATGTGGGTTTTCATTCTAACATTTATAACAACATGTTTTTTTGATGATGAATAACTTCAATTGAGGTTGATACACTTGACACATGACAAAGAAACCCAATGCAATACTTGATCATTTGTGTATTCAAAATACTTAACTTTACATGTTTTATCATGTAGGTACAAATGCCCAAAGTCAAGCTCTCACCAAACAAGTGAGAAAGATCACCAAAAAGCAAGAAATAAGGTCACCTGTCGACAGACACAAAGTACCTGTCGACAGATTGCACAGGAAAGATCAGCCCGAAGTCACATTGCTCAGGAAGTCTTCATCTGTCGAGATAGGAAGTCGACTGTCGACAGATCCCACAGTCCTGAACATCCAGACTTCTGTCATTTGCACAAAAGAAGACATCTGTCGACAGATGGTCATCGACTGTCGACAGATTGCACAGAGCCAAAGATCAAGACTTCAGTTTGTTGCAAACTCATTGTCGCCTGTCGACAGATGGCCAAGACCTGTCGACAGACGGAGAATATTTCAAACTACGGAAAGTTCTAAGTTATCCAAGATAGTGTTTCCAAGTCTCACGTTTCTCCAAGTGAGAAGACCTATATTTAAACCACCTTTGGAAGAAATTCGTACAGAAGCAGCCACAACCAAACCCTAGAGCTATTCCAAATTTCCAGAAGAGTTGCTGTGCTTAATTCAGACTGCTGCCAGAGCCCTAAAGATCCGTCGATCCAGCAGTTCCGAAGATAGAACGTCGAGGATTCAACTTCTCCATCGACTCAAAGCATTCAAGTTTCAAGCGACCTTGTGCTTGAGATCACGTGTGTGTGTTGTTCTGATCGTGGGTGCACATCAGAAAACACGTGTGTGTGAGTTTGTAGTCACCGTACTCGCTCATAAGCAGTTTTCTCTGCGTGGTGTGTGTGTGCCGTGGACGTAGGATACACGATTTGTGTACTCGACCCACGAAATCTTCGTGTCCTGTGGTTTGAACTTTTTCACGTTAGATGCTTGATAGGCACGTTGCATTTACACACGGTTTGAACGTTTTTCACGTTAGATGCTTGATAGGCACGTTGCATTTACACACGCTAGATAATTGCAAATTCATCTACACGTCATCAACACATCTAAATCTCACTCATTTCTACTGAAAACTCAAAAGACTTTGTTGTGGTTAAAAATGGTTGTTTTTAACTTTTAATTGACAGTAATCTATTCAACCCCCCTTCTAGATTACCATATGGGATTCCGCAAACCTTTCAAGTCAGCCAAAGAGAAATGTGGGATAAGCTGAGGCTCACTCATAAGGACTGACAAGGTTAAAGAAACAATAATTGACATGTTGTATTCCGCAAACCTTTCAAAGTCAGCAAAGAGATGGGATAAGCTGAGGCTCACTCATGAAGGAACTGACAAGGTAAAGGAAACAATAATTGACATGTTAGTAGCTCAATATGAAAGGTTCCAGATGCAGTCAGGAGAGTCCATCTCCAAATGTACAGTCGATTCACAGACATTACAAATAGTTTGGCTGGGCTAGGAAAGACCTATGAAACAGGTGACATGGTGAGAAAAATATTGACATCCTTGCCAACTTCATGGACACCAAAGGTAACAACAATAGAAGAAGCTCATGATCTCAGGAGAATGTCACTAGAGAAACTCATTGGATCTTTAATGGCTCATGAGATAAACATGGAAAGGTTGGGAGAATCCTCCAGCAAGAAGAAGCACAACAATACTCTCAAGGCTACAGAAGACACCTCTGAGGGTGAATCAGAAAGTGCTAAGAGTGATGAGAACAGTGAAGATGAAGAAGTCTTTCTCTCCAGGCGACTGCAATGCATTCTAGCTAAGAAGAAATATTAGTCAGGAAGAAGGTATTTCAAGAAAGGTAGAGAATTCAAAAGATCTGAAGGCAAAGAGGTCAAGAGATCTGAACCCATATGTTATGAGTGTAAGAAGTCTGGACACCTCAAGACTGAGTGTCCAAAACTGAAGAAGACTGCATTCAAGAAAAAGGATAACATGAAGAAATATAAGAAATACAAGAAGAAAGCCATGGCTGCTGCATGGAACAATGAGAGTGACTCAGACAGTGAGTCTAGCTCCAGCGAAGAAGAAGAAGAAAAGGCAACTTGGCCTTCATGGCAAATGTCGACGACAAGGTAACTTCTGACTCCTCTTTTACTTCATGTAATGAATCTGATTCTGATAGCTTAGAAGATGCTTTCAATGAATTATACAGTAAATATAAAGATGTTCGTAAATAATTAAAATCAGTTAAGAAAAATTATGCATGCCTCAAAATAGCCAACTCAGATTTAAAATCTGAAACTGAATAATTAGAAAAACAAATTTCTAAACTAAAAAGGAGAAATGAACTACTATGTGAAGATGTAAAAACTAAAAATGAAAAGATATCAAAGCTAGAAAGTCAGGAAACAATAAGTAAACTTAAAAATGAAATTAATACACTAACAAAAGATAATGAATACTTAACTACAACAATTGAAAAATTTACAAATGGAAGATCTTCCTTAATACTAAAAGGAGCAAGAAGATCAGGAAAGAAAAAATATGGAATAGGATATACTCCACCTGATAATGAAGAAACAATTATTCATCCAAAAATTTATCCAATGCCAAAATTTGTAGCTGAACAAAATCCTAACTATAAATTAAACACTAATAAAAATAATAAAGCAAACAAAACAGTAAATAATATTTCCTATTGCACTCATTGTAACAAATTAGGACATACTAAAATAACCTGTACAACCAAACATTTAAAATGGATTCCGAAAAAAAACTATGAAGAAGCTAACCAACCAGGACCCAAAAGAACTTGGGTACCTAAATCTTATTGATTTATTGCAGGGAAGCCTTAGAGCATCAAAGTGGTACCTGGACAGTAGGTGCTCAAGGCATATGACAGGCAACAAAAGACTGTTCTCGTATATCAAAGATGAAGAAGGTATAGTAACCTATGGTGATAATGGTAAAGGGTTAGTAATTGGTTGTGGATCCATTGTAAGCAAAAGATAAAATCCTGATAGAAGATGTTCTATGCGTCAAAGGACTCAAGCACAACCTAATTAGCATCAGTCAACTGTGCAACAAGGGTCATCAGATAAAATTTTAGGAATCTAAATGTCTGATCATTAAGGATGAAACAATTATTTTTGAAGCTTGCAGAGAGAAAAATTTGTATGTACTACATCTAGAAGAGTTGAAGGATCAAGATGTCTGTCTAGCAGCAAGCAAAGAACAGAATGCTGAACCTTGGCACAGAAGACTGGGACATTACAACTTGGATGGAATCAGAAAACTCATCAAACATGATCTAGTGGAAGGTCTACCGAAGATAAATTCAAGATTAGACAACATCTATGAACCATGTGCAAAAGGAAAACATGCAAGATCCTCTTTCAAATCCAAGACAGTAGTTACTACCTCCAAACCACTAGAACTGCTTCATATGGACTTATTTGGACCAATGAGAACAACTATTTTGGGAGGAAAGAATTTTGGATTTGTTATAGTTGATGATTATTCCAGATTTACATGGGTATCATTTCTTAAGCACAAAGATGACACATTTGATAGTTTTGTGAAGTTCAGTAAGCTAGTTCATAAAGATAAGAAGTTCAACACCATAAGTATTCGATCAGATCATGGAGGAGAGCTTCAGAATGACAGGTTTGTAGAATTTTGTGATGATATGGGGATTGAACACAATTTCTTAGCACCAAGAACACCACAGTAAAATGGAGTAGCTGAGAGGTGTAGACACGCCATTTTTTACAATGTATCAAGTAAATTTCATGTTATACCATAATGCCTCAAAGTGGCTCTCTTCAATTAACCTCTTAAGTGATTTTCCTATTTTTTTGGATTTTTCTAGGGTTTTTAGGATTTTTTATAAGGGGTCCAAAGGGGACTGTTGAACACAAGTAATTCGCGTCTGACACAGAGGACGCCTTTTAGGATGTTTGATCCAAGGTGGGTAAAATCGACGCATATCACACTTCCTTTTCTGGCGCTTACCACGTTTAGAATCGCGTCCACAAGAGTCGACGTGTTTAAGAGTTTCCATTTTCAAATTATGGCAAATTCCAAAATTGTTTTTGGAAAGATTTTCTTGCTAATTAGAATCGCGTCCACATAGTCCGTCATATGAAGATCAATTCTTTTCAGAAGATCGATTCTGTTCAAATACGCGGCCACTCAGGTCGTTGCGATTCATTATTTCCATTTATGAATATTTGGAAAGAATCATTTGAAATCAGAAGTGTTTGAAACGCGGCGGTCAATGCCAATGCGATTCTAGAACCTTCTATAATCGATGTTTGGAAATGCTTAATTGGAGTAAGTCGATCTTGGTAATTGCGGCGCTTTTATCAGACGCGATTCACTGATAGAGCCATAGACTGTGTTTGACGCGATTTCTGGATTCTTCTCTATAAAAAGATCCCCGAGGCCCTTATTTTGAGAACAACCCGAACACTACGGCGAAGCCCTGCCGCATTGAGGACTCAGCTTCGAGCTAAAGGAGAACCCCATTTCCAAGCTACTTTAAGTGTTCACACTTCAGAGCTTGGTTCCTCTTCACGCCATCCCGACGGAGCGAGGTGGGGGCTTCTTCCATTTCGTTCAAGCACGGCAGCGGGCTCACGTCACCATCTTCTCTCCCCTTTCATTTTCATTTTATTTCACACTTAGTTTTCATCATTTCACATTCACACACATACGCGCATCATCTTCTCCACACCTACATTTTAGGAGTTTAACACCACTCCATGAGGTGTGTTAACGCTCATGCTGTCACATTTTTCATTGCTTTCATTTGATTTGGTGCTGCACTTCATAGCTAATCATTTTTTCATTTGCTTCTTATTTTCTTCCATTTTGCAAGGTGACCGACGCGCTAAAGTCTTCTTCGCCGGCCGGCCGGTGGAAGGAGTAGAAGTCAACCTGCAACCACGACTCTCGCGATCTTTGGGTAAAGGTAAGTACCATCTGTGTCTTCTTTACCCATCTCCTTCGGTACCCTCGTGTACTTGGAGATCACATTCCTCATCGTGCACACTCACACTCCCTTTTCCCTTTCTCGCCATATTTCTTTTCATTAAAAATTTTCATTTTTTAATTACTCTTTGTGGGAGTGTTTGAAAAAGCATGTTCACAAATTGGCGATCATGGTGGGACTTCTTTCATTTTAGTTCCGGTTACCTCTCCTTCGGCACCCACGTGTGCCCCTCCTTCGACACCCACGTGTGTCTCTCCCTTCGTACCCCACGCGGCACACCCCCCTCCTTTCGTACCCCACGTGGTACTCCTTTGAGATTTCCACCGTCATTACCAATTTGTATTAGTGTTCCTTTTCTCTATATTTCCATAAAAGTTTAATTAAAAAAAAATCATCATCTTGCTCCCCTCCCTGTTCACTTACCTTCACCTGAAGAGAACATCTTGTTTTGACCCTTATTTTCATCATTTGAATTGGTTCAAAAATCATGCCTGTTTGATTTACTGCTTTTATAATTGTCGGGTGCCTTTTGATTCGCGACGTGTTCAGACGTTGCGATTTATGTTGTTGTGCGGCAGTTTACCCCGTTGCGATTCTGTGACAGACACCGGAGGGAGTCGTCATGGCTCTTACAACTTCTGTGAGCTGTCAGATCCGCGACTGATAGAACGGACGCGATTAGCATTGAAGCGCAACGACTGAACTCGTCGTGATTCAGTCTGTTCACAGAGAGCAGGGGTTTCTGCCATTCCTGCATTACTTGTATCTTACAGGGCATACTTCGGCTGAGGGACCTCCTTCCCTCCTTACACTAGGATCCAAACACCTCTCTCGGTGAGGGCTATCTCTCCATTGGGCATTCCGTCTCATTGGACAAGAGAATCCTCACCGGGACCTCCGTAAGTCTCTGTACCCCATGGATTCTTCACGGTGGACTGAGCAGGTTGTACCACCTCGGAGACCCGTGTTAGAGTACCCATTGGTGTGAGGAAGTGTGCTTAGTGAGCCCGAAGTTCTCATCTCACCCATTTAGGCCATACCTACTTTGGAGTGACATATTTCAAATAAAATCCACTTTCAACTTATTGAAACAATTAATTGGACGTAAGCATCCCTAAGTGTTTGATTAAAAGCCATTAATATCTTCTCTCAAACTTGTTTGAGTAGTTGTTTACTAATCAACTTGTGTGTTTAAGTTTATGTTGCTTCGTTCAGACAAATCTCTCGGAATGACCGAATACAAAGGTATGGGCTATCAAGAGGACGTGTATGATGAAATATATGATTCCATTGCACCTCTATCACAAATCCATAATCAACCCCATGATGGTCCATCCACTTCGCATGTCAATGCGGTGGATTCACAATCTCCTCACCTTTCTCCGAGGCATGCTACTGGAAATGCCTCCACTTCAATTGATTTGTCCCAGCTTGTGGACCTTCTCCAGAACCTCCAACCTTCTCAACTCCAGGAGGTTCATGCCGCTTTAACGGGGAAATCCATCCCCGAACCCATCCAAACTCTCCACCCAAACACAGGTGCTTTCTACACTAAACCCGCTCGCGACCCGACGGTCCGAGCCTCTCCTGCCCCCTCGCGGGCTAATTTCATTAACCATTCTTACCCCCACAGTCCTGTTGGGAGGCCCACTCTTGTTCGGCCAAGCCCCACTGTGTCAAGGCTCATCTACCCCCCTCGGGCTCCTGCCCATACTTCTGCGCATGCTGGTGCCCCTCCTTTTCACCACTCTACTCAGGTGAGTATACCCCACCACCATTTTTCCGGGGTGCCTCCCAAACCTTCCTCTGATCAACTCACCCAAGCCCTTCTTGCAAAGGTGAGTCGTTTAGAACATGATCTAAAAAGGGTGTCCACACCCAAAGACTCTTTTGAGCTGGCTCTCCCTTCTATGCCAGTCTTCCACCTTATGAACTGCCTGTCTACTGCCGCTGCAGCAGCACCGGCAATCCATTCGTACATATCAAGGAGTTCATGTACGAGTCCTCTTTCTGGCAGAACGATAATCATGCCCTCGCTTTTCTATTCTGCTGATCTTTGGATGGACCCACCCTCGAGTGGTCTCTATTCTCTGGAGCCCACAAACGCCGAGGACTTTGAGGCAGTACAGAGGACATTTTTGCAGCGGTACAGGGATCGGGTTGGTCCTACATTGTCTATTACAGATTTGATGGCCGATAAAATGAAGGCTGATGAGGACTTTTTACAATATGCCGACAGATGGAGAGCTATGGCCGAAAGGTTGAGGGGCCCGTTGTCTGAGCCGGAACAAGTTAAGATGATCACAGTGAATGCCACACTGTAGTTTTGGCATATCCTGGCAATGAATAAGCTGACAACCATGGAGGAATTGTATGAGAGAGCTCGCTACATCCAGACCCAATTGAAGGACTCTCCTATTATGGCTATGTTTGAGCCGAAAGCCTGGACATTCAAGAAGAGCAATGGTGCTCCCCCTACTGGCGGTCCCACGACTGAGGGGGTCATGCAGAATGAGCAGGTGAGTGCTATGGGCAACCCCAGCACCTCCACGTACCGCCCTAACACCAACTCTAGGCCTCAACAACCCCAACAACCACAGCAAACCCAATTCAGGCCAAGCAATCCTCCAACATTTAGGGCACCACCCCAACAGCCTCAACAACCTTAGTAGCCCCAATATCAACAACCTCCTCCCAACCAATACCATTAATCTCCTCCACCACCTCCTCAGTACCGCCAGGCACCACAACCTCAGTATCGCCAACCTGCCCCTCCCCAATACCAGCAATAGCAACCTCCTCCTCCTCCTCCCCAATACAACCAAGTCCCTCCTCCAGGCACCTATGAACCTCAATAGCCTAGGCCCCCCCTGGCCCAAGAAGAGCCCATTACCCTCCTTTGCCGGAGACTCTCCCCGATATCTTTAATGCTTTGATGGCCACCAATGAGCTCACCTTGCCAAGGGGAAGGCTGTAGTGGCCTTCCAATGTTGATACTTCACGCTATTGTGCATTCCACCAGGGACCGGGCCACACTTTGGAGGCATGTTTTCATTTTAAAGTCTACATTTATGATCTGAATGATAATGGAGGCATAGATTGGGATGAGATGAGGAAGTATATCGCCGAGATGAAGGCGAGGAGGCCACCCAGGCAGAACCAACAACAACAACAGCAGTAGCAACAACAACATCAACATCAACAATAGTAGCAGCAGCCCCAGGCACCCCAGCAGTAGCCCAATATGGGCATTGTTCAGAACCCCCTTCCGGAGCACCAGGCTCCGAATCAACAAGTGAACGCCCTCAAGACGTCTCCCCGCACCGAAAATACACCCGGTTGGCCTATGGAAGTATCCTCCACCTCCACCTCCCAATCTTCCTTTTCCCTACCCCCTTCATTCGTACACCCACTCCCTCTAACCCACTACCCTCCTTTCTACACATCCCTACAACCGCCACACGCCGACTGCCACCCTCTAGCCAACCGCACAGCCCTCCACTTATCCGCCAACCCCTGTAACCACCACAACACTACCATCTTCTAACCCTCAAGCACCCTTTCTACGCAACCCCGCCCCCATGCCGCCATAACCCAACCGCCCACTCATACGCCAACCTCCTACCACCACCTCCTCACAACCACCATATTCTAATCCACCTCTCCTCTGTACCCCACCAACCGCACCTGTCATTACCCCTAACCCCCAAGCTCCCTTCCTCCGTACCCCCATTCCACCCCCAAGTGCGGTAGGTATCCAACTACCGCACCAAATGTTCACCCCACAACACTCTATCTCCCATCCATCTTCCATTCCGCCGGCCGCGGCACCCATAGCGAGAGAAAGCTCCAAGGAAACAATGGTGCTCAGGAGTGGGCGCATATTTAATCGGATATTCCCCCAGCAACAAGACCGGGAACCCCTACCCCAAGAATAAGAAGCCTCGACCGAGGAATCCATCCCAGGGACTCAATATGACTTGCTTAAGCATCTAGACAAGACACGGCCAGAATTTCTATCCTTGAGTTGATCAGAGGTCGCCGGTGCATCAAGAAGCTCTTATGTAGTACTTCAGAAGGTAATGGTGAATAAAGACATCCCGTGCATCAGATCAGTGCAGTGTTGACTCCCACGAGCTTCCATCCGGCCATTGAATTCCATGAGTCTGAGTTGGTGCCGGTGGAGTCTCAGCGGTATACCCTATGCTTGACAGTCAAAATCAATGGTATTAGCATGTCCCAATGCTTAGTGGACACCGGAGCCTCAATCAATGTCGTGTCTTTGGGCACGTTAAATTTTTATGGGGTCACACTACAGTCGGTACGACCCTCCTCCATCACTGTCACGGCCTATGACAACACTAGTAGGCCGCCAAAAGGAGTGGTTGCCTTGAAGGTAGGGCTGGGTCCGTCCGTCACTGAGATGGACTTTCATATTTTAGACATGGACCCGAGCTTCTGTATGATACTGGACAGGCCATTCATCCAAGCACTTGGCGCCGTCATCTCAACCATACATAAGTGTCTGAAATTTCCATACAAGGGACGGGTCGTCTAAGTCGCCAGTAAAACAACAGTCTTGGAAGTGGACGCCATGACTGACAATTCAGTCCCTTCCATCTGGCCAAGCAACCAACCACTTATGTCTGTGCTAGACACATTTAGCATGCATCAGAGCCCAGTCAGTTCATCATCTGTTAGTGCTGCAAAGAGAAGCAAGATCATTACTGATAAGGGGTGGCACATAACACTGAGAATGGGGTACCATCCAGACAAGGGGCTGGGAGCACATTTACAGGGTAGGACTGAAGCTATGAAAGATAGCAAAACCAGACCCAGAGCAGGACTGGGATACAAGCCAGGCAGAGTAGATCACCAGCAAGGGCAACCACTCACATGGACACTGTACCAGCATTTTAAGAAGGGGCCGCTGCAGCCAGGGAGTGAACAAACATCTACTATTACTGCTGAACCTGTTCATCGTACACCCCTGGCCACATATAAAGCTGTGGAGAACCTCAGGCCCCAGAAGCAAATGAAGAGGGGTGATGCTAAATCAGAATGGAGCCGTTGGTTTGACATGAGAGATATTGCTGAATCCTTAAGTCAAATCTTCACACTGGTAAATACTGAGTAGCTGGCAGTGGCTACAAGCAGGAGGCAGCAAGTAGACGAAGCTGAGTCAAGCACCCCTCCCACACAAGCTCCCATAACAACTAGGCTCAGGGCGGGTCTTCTTTTTTCTCTGGGCATCACGCCCAATCTCCTCCAGGCCATCGCATGACCATTTTTCATTTCTCTGAGCATTCCTCGGACACCAACGCCCCATCTCACAATCTCTTTCCACTCCTCTGAGCAGACTCTCACCCTCCAACTCCCTCTCTCCCCTAATCTCCCTCCTCTTGAGCATCCGCTCATTTCTCAGCTATCTAGATTGGCGATCTCACCTCACCCTTTTTCACTCTGCATGTTGAACAAAAACCAAAAAATCAAAATAGCATCGAAAATCACAAAAAAAAATGCCAATTTTTCAATGGCTGATTCCATCGTCTCCATCGAGGAGACTTCTTACCTTTCCTCCAAGTGTGCCCCAACCTACGGGCCACTCCTCCCTGGTCCCATGACCGACCTCCTTTTTCCCTCCATGCAGGGATCTCCTTCCCCCTCCACACATGGGATTTTTACTGCTTTTCCTCCTCCTCCATCTTCCCCCACGTGGGAACATTCTTTTACTGCTTTTCCTACTCCTCCACCCCCTGCTGTAGATTCAGGTAATTATAGTGAGAGTCTAGGTCAGGGTAGCAATAAACTAGGGGTAATATCCAAGAAGAAGTCCAAGGATAGAAGGGTTCCACACCGATTCCTCGCTGATCTAGCCCGTAGGTGCAAGGCATGTCTATCAATTCCAGAATTCATAGAAGAGTCTCTGCAGTTGCTGGATGTAGAATATGAGCAGTCATTGTGCTTAATTGATGATGGGTTTGGAGTCTATGAGATCATGGATGATGATGACCCAATTGAGGAAGGTGATGAAGAGTTTGAGGATGAGGCTGACACGTTCGCAAGCGGAGTTAAAAGATTCGATGAACCGTCAACTGCTGTAGAAGAAACCACCAAGGAAATCAACTTGGGAACTGAGGAAAACCCTAGGACCGTCCTCATAAGTAGTAACTTATCACCAGCTGAAGAGGAGGCAATTATTGAGGTTCTCAGGGAGTATAAGGACACATTCACATGGAGCTACGAGGATATGCCAGGCTTAGACACCGAGCTTGTTGAACATCGCCTTACACTTAAGCCGGGGTCCATTGCCATTAAGCAGCAGTTGAGGCATTTCCACCCACAAATGGCTTTGAAGATGAAAGACGAGGTCGATAAGCTTCATAAAGCCAAGTTTATTAGAGTCGTACTTTATTCAAACTGGGTGGCGAACATCGTCCTGGTCATAAAGAAGGATGGACGAGTTAGAATTTGTATTTATTTCCAAGACCTCAACCGCGCATGTCCTAAAGATGATTTCCCATTGCCTCACCTCGACGTGCTCATAGATAATATGGCTGGGTATGAAACCCTCTCCTTTATGGATGGCTTCTCAGGGTACAACTAGATCAAGTTGGCTGAGGAAGACCAGGAGAAGACTTCATTCACTACACCATGGGGAACTTATTGTTATGTGGTCATGCCGTTTGGACTTAAGAATGCTAGAGCTACTTATCAAAGAGCTATGATGGCTATCTTTCATGACATGATTCACATTTATATTAAGGTGTACGTGGATGACCTAGTAGTAAAATCAAGAACAATGGCTGAGCATCCCGGGGTTCTAACCAAGGTCCTACAAAGGTCAAGAGAGTATTAGCTGAAAATGAACCCCAAGAAGTGTGTATTTGGTGTATCATTGGGCAAGCTTCTAGGTTTCATTGTGAGCAAGAGGGGTATAGAGATTGATCCCAACAAGGCGAAGGCAATAAGAGAGATGCCCCCACCCAAGAATCTGAAGGAAGTTCACGGTTTAATCGGGAGGCTAAAGTTTATTCACCGGTTCAACTCCCAACACTCACAGAGGTGTAGATCCTTCTATGACCTCACCAAGCTGGGTGTCGAATTTCATTGGGACGAGAAGTGTCAGGCGGCTTTTGACGGACTTAAGGAGAATTTGGCTAATCCCCCTGTCCTGTGGCCGCCGACTTCAGGCAAGCCACTTATTCTCTATGTATCCGTCTTGGAAGACGCTGTAGGAGCTGTCCTTGCACAAGTGAATGAAGAAGGCAAGGAAAGGGCAGCATACTACCTGTCTAAACTTCTCAACCCCTGCGAGCAAAGGTACACAACAATGGAGAAGACATGTGCCGCTCTCGTATGGATAGTGCAAAAATTGAAGCACTACTTTCTTGCTCATGAGGTCCACCTAATCACCTGTACGAATCCTATCAAATTTCTTCTTGAAAAATCCGTCATTATTGATAGGCTAGCATGTTGGCAAAGTTTTCTCTCCCAGTTTGATATCATCTACATTCAGCAGAAATCCATCAAAGGCTATGCTATAGCAGAACATCTCGCTCATCACCCTATTCTACAATTTGATCTTGTCCGTTCGGAGTTTCTAGATGAGGAATTAATGTCCCTTAGCCAATCTGATCCTATGTGGACATTATATTTTGATGGAGCCTTGAACTCTCATGGAAAGGGTATCGGGATTGCTTTACTATCACCCGAGGGTGTCACCATTCCACAGGCTTATCAGCTGGCATTCCCTGCCACCAACAATATAGCTGAATATGAAGCCTTGCTGTCCGGCCTTGAGCTCGCCCATTTGTATGGTGTCACCCATCTGCGAATTGTAGGTGATAGTCAACTGGTTCTACGCCAAGTGCTCACCAAGTATCACACTCGGGATCCAAAGCTCAAGCCATACCAAGAACTCACCTCAGCTTACGCCAAGCTATTCTCGAAGCTTATTTTTGTCCATATCCCTCGTCATTAGAATCTCCTAGCGGACGTCCTTGCCACTATCGGCGCAACTCTTCATATGTGCTATCCTGGGGATTTTAACAACATTCAAATTGCACGCCGTAATACCCCTACTGTTCAAGACACCGTCTTTCTCTGGATCAAAGAAGAGATGTTGAAGAAGATAGAGAGGAAGGGCAAAACTGAGATCATGCTATTGGAGCTAGAAGAGGAGTTGGAGGATGAGAAGAAACCATGGTACTATGAGATAGCTAAATATTGTAGGAATCAGACATACCCTGAGGAAGCCACAAGTGATAAAAAGAAGGCAATAAGGAGACTATCCTAGAAGTACACCTTGGTTGGAAACACTCTCTATAGAAGGGGACTCACTGGAGTTTTACTCAGATGCCTGGATGATGATGAAGTGCTGAAGGTTGTTGAGGATGCTCATTCAGGTGTGTGTGGTGGCCATGTGAACAGCCAAATGCTTGCCAAGAAGATCCTTAGGCAAGGGTTTTAGTGGCCCACTCTAGAGGAGGACTGTTCCATCTTTGTCCGTCAGTGTGTCAAGTGCTGTAACGACCCCCTTTATACTGGTACGATTATACCAATCCCCATCGGTACAAAGAGCATCGTCACAGTGGGATAGTAACCCAACACTAAACGATAAGGTTGATATGTCCATGGATAATAAAAAGTACAACGGAATTAAAGAAACATTATACTTCATTCCATCATCACCACACATTCCACAGTCTATATAGTAAAAGAAAATACTAGAGTCCACATTATTACAACTTGACAAGAACTACATTGTCCATATGAATAACATTATTCAAACTATAAATTAAAGCAACTACCAAAAATAAAATCTCCTCAAGTGCTATTCCTTGTATGCGGTATCAATCTTCACTATCCTCTCCTCAGCTACTGGATAATCTGTCACACCTGTACGCCGAAGCAAGTATGAGTCTTACAAGACTCAGCAAGTAATCTAAAATATCAAACTTACACATATCACATACATAATAAGCCACTAATAATAAGGAAAACCACATGCTATCATTCTGATCACAACATTACACATGATACATGTTTCTTATGGTCAACTGTACATAAGTCATCCAAATACCTTCCTATCTAGCACATGCTCATGTTAAATCATGAAAGACAACATACACCTACACATGATATATCCTATGATGCATGATTCAAATCTTCATCATATCATTACACAATTCTACCATTTTAAAATATAAGGCTATGTACAAGATAATAAACATTCCTAGCATGGTATCTAGTCAATTTCTCATGCATTTATATCTTTTTATCACAGATTTAACTTGCTATTTTAGTGTATAATTTATCATACTCTCTTAACACTTACGCATGCTTTCTAGTAATCTACGTAACACGATACCAAACATTCTAACATAATTTAGCATAATCATGTTGATACATACATGGTATGAACATATGCACTCTTAAACACCTAACATATAACATGATTTATTAATCTAAACATTTTCCTTATTGAGGAATAACTCTACCAATTAGAACATGCAATTATACATAAAGTAGATAGCAATCTAACATGATCTCTATTTATATTTCACATGCACTTTTCCTTATTTATTTGCACATTTCATTTGCTGTTTTAATATGAATAATTCACCATGATATCACCTTTATTAAACATGAATCGAAGATTTAAAATACATTCAAATCGGATGGCAATCATCTACAAATTAAACATGGAACTACATACTAAATGAATAGCAATTCTATCATGGACTTAGGCATTATTTTATGTGTTTATCAACATCATAATCTCATTTAGCTTGCTCTTTTGACATGAATCAAACTTGATTACATGAATTTACACTTATTCTCATGCTATCTTATTCATTTGTCAATTCTACATACGTAATTTTCTACATTGCGTTTCTTTACATATTTACATGCACATATTCATATACACTACTATATGGATATTATTAAACTAAATCACATGATATTAAACATGATATGCGACGACCCTCCTTATACCGGTACGATTATACCAATCCACGTCGGTATAGTGAGTCTCGTCACAGTGGGACATTTACCCAAGCACTAACACACATGATTGAGATGTACACAAATATGAATACAAAGTAGCGGAAGTAAAAGAACTATTGTCTTTTCATTTCATCATCCACATTAAACATACATGATCCATATAGCAATTTAAGTAACTAAGTCCACATAATGAAATACAAAATTCAAATTACATTGTTCGTCCTCAATTTACATAAGCTTCAATTACATAAGTCTCAATTACATACTATGAAAGTAAGGTACAACAACGGTGACTCCACAACACTCTATTCTTCTCGCTCGGAGTCGCTCTCAACGGTCTCCTCCAAGGAAGTAAGGTCACCTGCTAAACCTGTATGCCGAAGCAAGAGTGAGTCTAAAAGACTCAACAAGTAAACTCCATACACATCATACATGCATACATCACAAGTAGGCCATTCATTCAATTTCATTAATCAAAACATGTAGCATGGTTGTACAATAATAGAAACTACCTATCATGATAATTCTACTAATTTCACTACGCATGATACACTGTCTATGTCAATCCAAAATGAAATACCTACCGCATGCTTTCTACTCATTCATTCACATGAGAGCTACACTTACATTTAACTATAACATGATAGCAAATTTAGCATGAGATTTTCACACATAAGAAGGAAATACCCCTAACATGGATTCTACACACCTTTGCACATATAAAACACCATTATAAACACATTAAGGTTGCTGTTTTGACATGAATCTAACATTTTTATAACACAAATCACAAGTTCGCATTTTTAACACATTGGTTTCACATGTTTACACATTTACACATTCGCATTGTTCACATTTACACATTACACATTCACATGTTCACACTACACAATTTGCACATATACACATTCACATTTTCACATTTAAATGCCGTGACACATAGTCCAAACCACCACTAGAAGGACACATTCACATCATATAACACATAGACGCCACCTAGGCAACACAGTGACGGCTCTTGGTACTGCGCAGACCGGGAGAAGTAATCTCCACCCTAACCAGTGGTACTTGTCCACCTCCAGGATTTCATCCTAATGTCCTTAGGATCTTAACACATTGAACCTTCCTGTGGGGACCTTTCCACGGTACAGTTCCACAGCCCTCTACGGAAGCAGTGTCACACACGACACATTTTACACATTCCGATTTTTAACACACATTTCATACGGTTTACACATGGCTCTATTTTTCCCTAACTTGATACTACTGTTGACAAATTTAAACACTCAGCAACTTACTCTAATCATGCTGAAAACACATTATCCAACCATAATCATGTTAAGCACGCATTAATAGCTCATTTTCACATGGAAATTTCACAATGTACACTGTTGTTGCCCAAATCATATGAGATTTTAACCACATGCTATTTGCAAGTTTCAGACCACACATGCAAATTTTCATATTTTTTTGAACTGTATTAAATTTATAGAAAATAAAACATTCAACCACATGGCATTCATAAATCAGTTATCATGGAAGCATAATATCATGGTCTGTTTTGACAGTGCACTAACCTGAATCTATCATTCATATAACCACAGGAGTTTTCCCCGAATTTATTTCACATCATACAATTACTGTGAGTTTTACAAGAACCTACACATGGTTTCTATTTTTAGTGCAGAAATTGTGATAAATCACATGACCATGGGAAAATTCCCAAATTTTTGGGACAGAGACTGACCTACATACGCATGATCTAAAAAAATATGGCATTCGAATTCTTCACGAATCAGGTGAACAACAAGCGATCCTATCCAAGATCTTTAGCTAACATGCATTTCACATAAACCTAACAATTTATACTAATTACAGAAACTTACAAAAATCTCACAATGCATTCCATTATCTATATTACATAGCATATAATATTTACAATATATCCTCATGCGAAGAAATCCGGAAATAATCATATATAAGGAAGAACAGTTCCCTGTTCTGTCCTAAAGTACTAAACGGCAAAGGCTGGCCGTTCACAGGGGTTAACGGTAGCATCGTCTGCCGCCAACTGGAGATCTTAACGGAAAGGGATCTTGCCGTTAAGTTCCTGTCTGTGCAGAAACACAGACTGAACTCCAAAGATGGGGGAAATGTGGGGTTCCAGGACACGAATAAAATCCCATAAAATACCTAAGACCTACTGGACATGTACATGCACCACGGGGATGGGTTACTTGCCTTTAGAAAAACCTCCAAAGGGATCAAAAAGGTTGTTGAAGCTCTCCTTGGGCAGTGCCAAGAAGCCTCCACAAACTCCTTCCTCCGGGTTCTAGGATGAAGTAGCCTTCAGTCCAGCATTGGGGAAGCCTTCCCCTATGTCCAATCTTCCTCCCAGTTGAAATAGCTCACCGGAAGAAGCCTCAAATCGCCGGATCTGAGCTCTCAAAGTTCTGGTTTTCTCTTGTTCTCTCAGTTCTAGGGTTTCTTTCTTTGCAAAGAGCCAAGAGAGCTCTTTCAGGTTGCAAGGGGTAGTGTTTTTATAAGATGGGGCTTGGGATCTCACGCAAGGCATGATGGGATAGGTGAGAGTCGTTGGGGACATCTCCCCAATCGGTGAGCAAGCCCAATCCGAAATTTCGAGGTCTACTGCGCACAGAAAATCAGAGAAGTAGACGTCCACATCCATGGCCGTTTACTTAATAGTTGGCGTCCATCGACATGGACGTTTACTCAACATGGACGTCCATCCACGTTGACACCAATTTGCTCTTCGGCCAGAGCTTAAACCATGCAGGAAACCATATATACACTATATATATACATGCAATATATATATAGTATAGTGTACACACTACTACACCATGCAAACAATAATAATTATATCTAAACATACACATGCACACATAAGTACGCCTAGCTAATATGTACGTAGATATCTACATATGCATACACAATATTTACACACAAGCACGAATTTACACACACAGCAAAATAAAAGGACAAAATTTGAGGGCCTTACATGATATTAAAATAATTCTACAATTATGATGTTAATGCATAAACAACAAAATAAATATGCATGTATTAATACATTGGTTTTCACATGTGATTACACTCTCATTATCTTTTACTCTTCCTTACCGATAATTTACACTTCTTTCATTTCATTTACTCATGCATTCATGTTTATCACTTATCACAACAATTGCACTTATCACGTGCCACATTCACTTATCACTTTGCACTTCTAATCACATTTAATCTCTTAAATTACCGTGACACATAGTCCTAACTACCAAGTAGAGGAAAACACTCACTTTAGCACTCAATGCTTATCACTTAGCACTTAGCACTTAGCACTCACTTTCACATATTTGTCACCTAGGCAATGCGGTGGCAAATCTAGGTAACTGCGCAGAACCGGGGAAGCCCTCTCCACCATAACCAGCGGTACTTGTCCACCTCCAGGATTTTATCCTAATGCCCTTAGGATTTATCTCATAACGTTGAGCCTTCCATATGGACTTTTCTATGGTACAACTCTCAGACCCCTATGGTAGCAGTGTCACACATGGCTAAATATTACATTAATCACTTTATCATTCTCATCACATTTTACTCATGCTCATACACATATTTTCATCCCATTTCACACACACTTTATATAATATTCACATTTCCATTTACAGAAATTCACCTTACTATTAAACAATGATAAATAACTTAAAATAAGATTTTAACATGCTGCTAACTCTTGATTTACATATAATTAACTCTATCATGCTTAACATGGCCATTTTTCTCATTTCAAAACATAATAGCACTTACTGTCATCAGATCTTCATGAAATTTTTATCACAAGCTAAATACAGTAAACATAACACATTCTAAATTTTCTAGATTTTTCTGAATAGGAAATGTATTTATAAAAATTAAATCAATTTACAGGTGCATGTCTCACTAATTTCTCTAAAGTAGAAAATTTAGTAAAATAGTCTAATATAACAGTGTCAATGTGTATATACAATCAAGAATAGTCAGATTACATGGAGTACCGGTGTCTATCGTGTCTGATAGAGACCCTAGGTTTACATCCCACTTTTGGAAAGGACTGCACTATTCCTTGGGATCTAAACTAAACTTTAGCACGGCTTTCCATCCACAGACTGATGGTCAGACGGAGAGAACCAACCAGGTGATTGAAGATATGCTTGGAGCCTGTGTCCTAGATTTTGGAGGTAGCTGGCATGAACACTTACCTCTTGTGGAGTTCACCTACAATAATAGCTATCAAGCTAGCATTCAAATGGCACCGTTTGAAGCACTTTATGGCAGGAGTTTCCAAACTCCAATATGCTGGTATGAAGTTGGCGAAAAACAAATGCTAGGACCAGAGATGATAAGGGAAACCACAGAGAAGGTAAAGCTTATTAAAGAACGAATGGCAGTGGCACAGCAAAGGCAAAAGGCATATGCAGATAATAGAAGAAGAGACCTGGAGTTTCAGGTTGGTGATCATGTATTCTTGAAAGTGTCTCCAGGCCGCGGGATCAGGCGTTTTGGCATTAAAGGCAAGTTGTCACCAAGGTTTGTCGGGCCTTTCGAAATCCTTGAAAGAGTCGGCGAGGTGGCGTATCGTCTGGCTTTACCACCACAAATAGATGGAATACACAATGTGTTCCACATATCCATGTTGAAAAAGTATGTACGAGATCCGTGGCATGTCATAGAATATGAGCTCCTGGAATTCAACAAAGACGAAACATATCAAGAGAAGCCAATTAAGATCGTGGACCGGGAACTGTGCCAACTAAGGAGCAAGGTCATCCCACTGGTAAGGGTTAGATGGAATCAACACATGGATGAAGACGACACATGGGAAACCGAGGAATTAATAGGCAAAAGATATCCGGAGCTATTCACAAGTAAGTACACTTCACTTGTACGATAAATTTCTATACATGAATTTGGGGACCAAATTCTCTTAAGTGGGGGAGGGTGTAGCACCCCGAAAATTTTAATTACATAAAAATTCAAATAAATGGAAATAAATAATTTCCATAATATCAGAATATTTAAAACATACGTATCATTAACGTATGTGCTAAAACACATCAGAAAATTCCGTAAAAATTATAAATCAACCCCACACATTATTCCTAAGTGTTCCACAAAGAAATTCGAGCAACGGAAAATCTGATTAGCCAAGTGTACATCACATGGTGACCAATTATCTAAATAAGGAAACAAGTCGGAAAACTGTTAACACGGAAATACGACACAATCATAAACTAAATAAAAATGTTGGAGAGACTCCCAACATTATATATTAATGACCCAATATCATAATTGGGCCAATAGACAACATTTGGCCCAAAAATCAATTGAAGCTAGAA
This sequence comes from Colocasia esculenta, assembly GCA_014218235.1. Taxonomy (NCBI): domain Eukaryota; kingdom Viridiplantae; phylum Streptophyta; class Magnoliopsida; order Alismatales; family Araceae; genus Colocasia; species Colocasia esculenta. The sequence goes on from CM024761.1 coordinate 63,866,613, forward strand.
AATGCATGGAAATTCGTAACCATAAATAGGCTGAAATTAGAAAGAGGCAATTAGAGTTGAATTGGGATGAGATCATGCACTCTTGGCAACCCAAATTCGTGCCTAGCCATCCTTTGGGATTGCTTGATGGCCAAGGCACTCCAATGGAGGAAGAAATCCTCAAATTAGGAAAGTAATATGCTGAAACCGCAACTTGGCTTTCCTTGTTGCATTAGGACTCCTAAAACCCATGGATGCTTAAATACTCTCCACTAAACCCTAGGGACGAGTTTTACCACTTGCTGGGGTTGTGTGGAGGAGTTCTTGGTGGCTGGGCAGCTGTGGAACGACCACAAGAAGGTCATCTTCTTCCCCTGTTCATCTGCTATGTCCTGTTCAACCCGTCCACTTGGAGTCGACCAAAGGTAGGGTAAACCTAAATCTCAACATGCAAGGCTTATACCTTTGGAAAGAGGGTCAAGTCTACTTCCTAACCCTACTGGAATGCGTTCTTCAAGAAGTGGTCTGAAGAAGGGTTTTCTAAAGAACGAAACTTCCTCAACCCAAAAGGTAGGTTTTCTCGGGCCAAACATTAACAAATCCAATGTGTAGAGCATCAAGTTAACTTTCATTTCCCACGGATTTCATTGAATTCCAATGAGTACATGTAGAGTTATAGGCGTTTTGCCAAAGTCGCGCATGTTTGAGACTTTTACGTTCGTGTTGATTTATTGCGCATTTGGAGGTCATTTAGAATTATTTAAAAATCATAGTTCTCTCCTCTGTCAGGTTCCCAACAACTTTCATGTTGAGACTTTTGTCCGAAAAGCAATATTTTAGAAGATATAAGCGTTGCATGGATCGAACCACCCTGAGTGCAGTTTTTCTGCGTTTTCAGTTTGAACCTTGAACCGCGTCCGGTTCAGGAGACACATTTCAAGCATCTGGTATCACGTCGCTAGTGGGAGACGTGATACTCTGAAAGGCGTCCATGCACCCTGATGCGTTTAACGCGTTGACCCATCAAAGCTGTGTGGGTCTTCGCGCTCGCCTTGGAGTCAGCGCTGGTCTGAACCGCGGCGGCAGACCACGATGCGTTTCAAGCAGTTTTCCCACCCAATGATTTCTTTAATACATTTTGTTGAACGCGTTGGGTTATCCCGACGCGATTTGATCATTAACGCGGCCAGGCCTATGGACATGATTTGGCTTCTTCACTGTTTCGACTGTTTTGACTATACACTACATTTTTAAATGCGTCTACTGCATATGATGCGTATTTACAAGCTTACCCGAGGTCTGTTTAACATGGTATCAAGTGTATAATTTGCATGTCTTGGTTCTAATAATCTCATGAGGATTTTTTAATGGGTTAAAAGTGATTAACCCATTTATAAGCTTTAATTACATAAATGTTATTTTAATTGCTCCTTAAATGTTACGATCCATTCATGCAACTTGTGATTTAATCTTCCTGCTGTTCTAACATGTTTAAATGATAATTGTTATCTTAAAATCTTACAAACCATGATTAGTTAAAGTGCATAGTTTTTTCCCATGTTATATTGTTAAGTGCTTTCCGCAAGTTTGAGACTGGTGGATTGTGGATTGAGATGCGTACATCACTACACACTTGCACATCTAGGCAGCCCTTTCTTGGGGATTTGGGAGCTCTCTATCGGTCATTCCGAATCGGTAGACTAGCGACCTTTTCTCTAAGACCTCCGTAAATCTCCATTCTTCATGGATTCCCACATGAAGACTGAGTTGGTTATTCTCGTGAGTGTGATTTACAATCTAGACTAAAGCCATTAATGTAAAGATTGAATTAAAGTATAAATCGTACCGTTATGCTGCGAAATTTATCTCTTGACCATTGTTATCATGAAATCATGTTCAATTTACTTATTACTTGTTCTCATCATCATCATGAACATGACATTAAACATGCTTAATTATTGAAACTCTGATTGGCCATTATTAATGATTGTGGGTATCTACATTTAAATTTAAGTGAGATGCTGATCGGGCACGACGAGTGTCCAAGGGCTCCAGTCTAGCCCCAATGATGGAGAGTCATAAATATACTGTTAACCATGGGGTATAATAATTACTGGCGTTGCATCTGCGCTGGGAGTCGTGCGTGTCGTGTTGAATGATAGATACAATAACCACATACACGTGTCCTAGTGTACATTCTTGGTGGATCTTTCCTTGGTGTACATTACTGTCTACGTGCCTGATTAGTGTTACATTATCGTGCTCGTGCGTTCTTGCTTGCTTGTGTGATACGGCCATCTTGCATTTATTGCAATTAGTGATATCTCGCGTTCTTGAAAGCTATTGACATCAAGTGAAACCTTGCGTGCTTGTACAAAGTGATATATTGCTAGTTCTTTCTTGTTATATTGTTCCAGATCTTACTCTATCATGATCACTCTATCTAGCTTGTTCACGTATCATGTTTTAATGAGTTTTATTCGTACATGCATATCATGACATTCATCGTGCTACCTAGTTTTAAATTGCTAATCACTTATATCATTGCCCACACATTGAGATATAAATCCTACTAGGCTAGTTTGCTCATCACCTACTTTTAACCATTCTAGGTGATTATGACATTCAAGAGGAAGAGCAAGTTGAGGATGGGAATGCGTCCGAGTGATGAGCGTTCCAACTATGAGTCTAGTTATAGTAGTTTGCTTTAAGTGTTAGATTCATGTAGTAGCAAGTGAGGAATAAATGTACTTTTTCTTTTTATTGAGTCTTAGTCCTGTATTATTTCCTCTGAAATAAATATGAGATTTGAATACAATATTGAGTTCAATATTTGGGCCCTATGATGATGTATGTTGTTATGCATTTAGTGCGTGCTAGCTAGAGGCTTATTTTCCGACTGTTCACGTCTCGAGATATCGACTCAAATTATTTCGCATTATTAATATCCATTGTGTAATTCTCAGGATGTGATAGTTTAGTGGTATCAGAGCCTAGGAATACCAAATAGGATATATGTCTCAAATTAGGAGATACCTATGGAACCTAGGTCATGAAAATTAAATATATTACCTGGTGAGAATGGGTAGAGACTGGGAATATAATAGAATGAACAAAACACTCCTACCCATTGACTCTGATAATGTATCTAGATAGATTAATTGGTTTCCATACTTTTATCAGGAACCTTCATAACTCTTACACTCAACTGCAATGGGTCGCAACCAGTGGCAAGCTATGCAAGACACTGTGGCTGGTTTGACCCAGGCATTACAAAATGTAGTTCAGGCTAGAAATCAGGTTGTAGCTGCAAGGAATGGAGCCAGTTATCTACACTGGAATTTTAGGAGTTTAAACCCTCCTCGTTTCTCTGGATCCCCTGACCCAGATGAGGCAGAGAATTGGCAAGAGGAGATAGAACGAATTTTCCATGTCATGGAATGCACTAACAGGGAGAAGGTGGTACTGGCCACTTTTCAATTCACTAAGAATGCCCGAGCATGGTGGAAGGCCACATCGGCCAACCTGCCTAATGTTGGCGAACTGGAATGGGCAGGTTTCCTGGAGATTTTCCAAGTAATGTACTTCTCGGAGAGGGTCAAGGAGAAGAAGGTAGCGGAGTTTTCTGCACTAAAACAGAAAGGAATGTCTGTGGCTGAGTATGAGGCTCAATTTGGGCATCTGGCTGTGTATGCCCCACACCTGGTGGGAATTGAAAGACTGAAGGCAAATCGGTTCATGGATGGGCTCAGGCCCATGTTCATCGAGAAGTTTGGACCGCACAACATTCAAACTTACACTGAGATGGTCCACTCAGCTGGTAGAAGACACCATGGCCAAAGTGGAGGGCATGAGGGGCAAGGAGAACTCAAGCCTGTCATTGTCAAGAAGGGAGCACCTAATATTGCTCCAAATTTTCGTAACAACAACAACAACTTTAACAATAACAACAAGAGGCCGAATGCCGAAAGAGATGTTGCTGAAGACAAGAGGGTCAAAGTGGAAGGTAGGCAGTTGGTTGAAAACTGCAAATTCTGTGATAAACCAGGACACTGAGCTGAAGAATGCTGGAAGAAGCTCGGGGCGTGCTTGAAATGCGGGGGTCGTGACCACCGTATTCCTGACTGTCCTATGTTGAAGGACCAGCCAGGAAGAGCTCAAAATGTACCACGGCGTCAGGGACGCCTTAATGCTATCATAGAAGCTGACCTACCCGAGGAAGGGGGTATGGTTGAAGGTACCATTTCCATACACTCTCAACCTGCATTTGTGCTTATTGATACTGGAGCTGCATATTCATTTATTTCCAGCAGATTTGCTATAACTCTAACTGTCAAACCTATACCCTTGAAATCAAAGATCAATGTAGCTTCTCCCCTAGTCTCAGAATCTGAACTTACTCGCTACTTGCTGAAATGTGAAACCTTAATTGGAGGACACAATCTCCTTGCCGACCTTATCTGTTTAGACATGAAGGGTTATGATGCCATTTTGGGTGTCGATTGGCTAATTGAATATGATGCTGATGTAAACTGTCGTCATAGGAAGGTCACCTTCAAAAGACCAAACCTTCCAATTCTATCACTACTTGGCATCCATTATCACAAACACCCTATCTTGATATCCTCCTTAAAGGATTCTAAGCTGATCAACCAGGGTTGTGATGCTTTCCTAGTTTCAGTCATGGCAACTGAAAAGAAGAAACCAACCTTAGAAGACATCCCCATAGCCAAGGACTATCCTGATGTATTTCCAGAGGAATTTGTTGGCCCTTTGGTGTGCGGCAGCAAGGTAACCTAGAAGGGGGGGGGGGGGGTGAATAGGTTTTTCTGAAATCTGAAATCAAAACATGAACACTTAAAAGTTTGGTTAGTGTTAGTGTGATGAAGAGTGGCAGTGCGGAAGCAAAAGAACGATCACACAAAAGGACACAGGAGATTTATCCTGGTTCGGCCCTTCCCACATGGAAGTCCTACGTCCAGTCCCCAAGCAAACTCTTGGGATTTTACTAACCGAAGGTACAGTCCCCTTCAAGGACACTACAACACCCTGGATACCCCACTAGGTCTTCTTCTCTTTCCCGGGCAAGAAGGCAGCCCACTTCTTTTCTAGGCTCAGAAGCAAACCTACTTCTTTTACAGGTTCAGAAGTAAACCTCCTGGAACAAACCCCGGTGTGGTTCTGCTAAACTTAAACCCCCAGCTACAAACCCCAACAAGGTTCTGCTAGACACTAACCTCTAGCTAGGTTACACACTGTATACAGTCCTACAGCTGGACAGAAATCTTTCTTAGAAAAGAAAGATCAGACTGAGAGCTATTACAAGATGAACACTCAGGACTTAGCTCACAGTCACAGACTCTCCCCCAAGATTACAATGAGCACAGGGAGAATGGAAGAGAAGAAGGCTTGAAGGCGATGAAGACTTCTGCTTTGAAAGCTTCTGTAGATTTTTGGCTCGAGCTCTTCTCTCTTCCTCTGAGTGTTTGTGGCGTGAAGGTTCTTCTCACAGTTGTACACTCCTTGAAGGATTTTCAGGAAGGCTCTCACTTTTTCTTCAACAATGCTCCATCTTTTATATGAGCAGCTTGAATAGATCCGTTGAAGAGAACCGTTGGAGTTCTAGCCGTTGCTCATCTCCTCTTCATTTGTCTTGATCAGACTTGATGGTCTTCGAGGTCTGTGAGCATGGAAGAAAGTGTTAGCATAAAAGAGTGTTTATGATAAACGATGCATAGTACTGTGCTTCTGCTAACATACTGAAAATAGTAGGTCAAATCTTTTTCTGACAAGATTATGCATGCAGCTTTTTTCTGTCAGACAATATTTGACTTTTCAATGAGCGCCAAAAAACACTTTCAAAATATTCAAGAGAAATCGTTGTTCATTTACAAGTAAATCGTTGCAAGTTTATGAACAAATCGATGTGAAAGACAAGTCGTTATGATCATTGAAGAAATCGTTATGAGCATGACTTATGAAATCGTTATGGGAACGACTTCTTAACAAATCGTTATGAAGGCAAGTCGATGCGTTCACTTAAGAAATCGTTACGGTCTAAAGAAGTCGTTATGAGCATGACTTATGAAATTGTTATGTGAAGAGTCGTTGCCCATTTGTAAACAAATCGTTGTGAGAGCAAATCGTTGTCTCACTTAAGAAGTCGATGTGATCACTTATGAAATCGTTATGAGAATTAAGCCGATGTGATCACTTATGAAATTTTTATGAGAATTAAGCCGATGTGATCACTTATGAAATCGTTATGAGAATTAAGCCGATGTGATCACTTATGAAATCATTATGAGAATTAAGCCGATGTGATCACTTATGAAATCGTTATGAGAATTAAGCTGATGTGATCACTTATGAAATCATTATGAGAATGAAAACGATATGAGGGCAAATCGTTGTGGCTATAAAAGGAATCGTTCTGAGATCGATTTCTTAACAAATCATTATGGCCACTTAGCGAAGTCGTTGTAGCGCTTATTAATTTTGGCACTTAAACTGAAATCGATGTATATTGATTAAACATCGATTTTATCATTTTAGTGCGCCATATTGCATCAATGTGAGACTCAGCATTTTGCTATGAGATTGATGCGACACAGATGAAACAAAATATTCATTTAAGTTACATCATAAATTTTATTATAACCAAAATACAAGAACAAATAGAGAGTGGTTCAACAATCTCCCCCTTTTTAGTGATGACAAAATTTATGAGAATTTTCTGACAAGAATATATATAAAGCATAGAGGTTTCAGAAAATTCATACAAACTCTCCCCCTTTTTGTCACTAACCAAAAAGGAAGGATCTTACCATGGATTTCTCTCCCCCTTTGAGAGAATTTCTTACCATTGAGGGGTTCAACAATGATAGTTGATAAGGAATGTCTCCCCCTTAATCTGTGCTCCCCCTGAATGAGAGACTCCACCTGAATGAAACTTGCAAATAATTGTTAGCAATAAAGACCAATTCAATTTTTGTGACTACTCTTTCTTCAGATGAGATTTGAATGAAGAGTTTGCAGTCACTCCTGCCTTAAGCATCCTTGGTTTTTGATGCTCCAAGGCTAACCTGCAAAAAATTACTCAAAGGTAGGTACCCAAATCCTTTTGGGTCCTTGATGGTTAGATGCATGAAAATATCCTTTAGGGATCCAAACTAAATGCCTCGTTGTGCAGGTGTTTACAGTGTGTCCTAGTTTATTGCAATGAGAACAACAATGAATATAGATTGCTTTGTCGTTCTTACTTTCTTTGTGCTGAGTTTTTAGAACGAGATTTCTGTAACCTTTTTCTTTTACAGGGGCCCTTTTCTGGGGCATCTTGGTTTCTTTTACAAATTTTGGTAGGGGATATTTTTCTGAATTATGGCTTGTTTTCCTTTTCTGGAGGTATGTATCCAAGTCCTTGTTTGTTATTTCCAGATTTTGACCCTTTTAGACATAGAGCTAAAGAAGTTCTTCCTTTTGTTAATTTTCTAACCGATTCTTTTAAATACATATTTTCTTCAATTAGAGTTTTTAATTTTTCTTCTAACTCTAGCTTCTCATTATTCTTGCTTTTCAAATCTTCATTTAAAAGAAATTTTTTATCTTTACATCCTTTTAATTGTTCTTCTAGTTGCTCCAATTCAGATTTAAGATCAGAATTGGTGTTTTCCAAGCAAGTAGAGTTGTTTTTCAGATTTTTTAGTTCTTTTACAACCCCCTTATGTTTTTCATATAGTTCATTAAAGACTTCTTCTAAGTCTTCTGATTCTGACCCTGAATCTTCGCATGAATTAAAAAATGTGTCAGAATGTACCTCATCTAGTCCCACCATGAGGGCTAGATTTACCTGCTCTTTTTCGGAATCTGAGCTTGATGATTCTGAGCTTGTGACCTCATCATTTTCCCAAGCAGCCGCCATGGCTTTTCTCTTAAATTTCTTGTGCTGCTTCTTGGGCTTATCAGTTTGAGCAATCTTCTTGAGCTTTGGACAGTCTGGTCTCAGATGTCCAGGTTTTCTGCATTCATAGCAGACTGGCTCTTTCTCCTTTTTCTCTTTTCTTTGGATCCTTCTTGATCCATTTTTCTTCTTCTTCAAAATTTTCTGAAGCTTGGACAATACTTCATCCATATTACAGTCTTCAGAATCTGCATCCTGGGAACTAGAAGAAGAGATGGAAGGAGAAGCTACAACTTTAAGAGCATTAGTACATTTCTTCTTAGATGAGCTTTCAGATAAACGCTCCATATTTATTTCATGTGCCATGAGAGAACCTATTAAATTATCAATTGATAACTTAGTTAAATCATGGGCCTCTTTAATAGCAGTTACCTTAGGTGTCCATAAAATAGTTAAGGACCTAAGTATTTTTCTAACAGTTTCTTCATTAGAAAGAATTTTTCCAAGAGAATTTAAACCTACTACTATACTTGAAAATCTATTATACATAGTAGTAATGTTTTCATTTGGAAGCATTTTAAATTGCTCATATTGAGAGATAAGAATATCTATCCTAGTTTGTTTTACTTTATCTGTTCCTTCATAGGTTATCTGCAATTTATCCCATATTTCTTTAGCAGATTTACATGCAGAAACTCTACTGAACTCTCTTTTAGATAGAGCACAACATAGATAGTTTTTATCCTTAAAGTTTAGAGATAGCTTACTCTTATCAGCTGTTGTAATGGCAGTAGTGCCTTCAGCTGGAACAACAATGAAATCACCTACCTCAATTACCTGCCACAGATCAAAGTCTGTGCCTCGAATGAAGCATTCCATTCTCATCTTCCAGTATTGGTAGTCCTCTCCATCAAAGAATGGAGGTCTGGTGACTGATTGGCCTTCAGCATATCCTTGAGTTGCCATGGATCTTTGCTCTAAGATCGTTGTATCTTCTTGGAAGTTCAGAGACCCGCTCTGATACCACTGTTGGCCCTTTGGTGTGCGGCAGCAAGGTAACCTAGAAGGGGGGGGGGGGTGAATAGGTTTTTTTTGAAATCTGAAATCAAAACGTGAACACTTAAAAGTTTGGTTCGTGTTAGTGTGATGAAGAGTGGCAGTGCGGAAGCAAAAGAACGATCACACAAAAGGACACAGGAGATTTATCCTGGTTCGGCCCTTCCCACATGGAAGTCCTACGTCTAGTCCCCAAGCAAACTCTTGGGATTTTACTAACCGAAGGTACAGTCCCCTTCAAGGACACTACAACACCCTGGATACCCCACCAGGTCTTCTTCTCTTTCCCGGGCAAGAAGGCAGCCCACTTCTTTTCTAGGCTCAGAAGTAAACCTACTTCTTTTACAGGTTCAGAAGTAAACCTCCTGGAACAAACCCCAGTGTGGTTCTGCTAGACTTAAACCCCCAGCTAGGTCCTGTTGGTACAAACCCCAACAAGGTTCAGCTAGACACTAACCTCTAGCTAGGTTACACACTGTATACAGTCCTACAGCTGGACAGAAATCTTTCTTAGAAAAGAAAGATCAGACTGAGAGCTATTATAAGATGAACACTCAGGACTTAGCTCACAGTCACAGACTCTCCCCCAAGATTACAATGAGCACAGGGAGAATGGAAGAGAAGAAGGCTTGAAGGCGATGAAGACTTCTGCTTTGAAAGCTTCTGTAGATTTTTGGCTCGAGCTCTTCTCTCTTTCTCTGAGTGTTTGTGGCGTGAAGGTTCTTCTCACAGCTGTACACTCCTTGAAGGATTTTCAGGAAGGCTCTCACTTTTTCTTTAGCAATGCTCCATCTTTTATATGAGCAGCTTGAATAGATCCGTTGAAGAGATCCGTTAGAGTTCTAGCCGTTGCTCATCTCCTCTTCATTTGTCTTGATCAGACTTTGATGGTCTTCGAGGTCTGTGAGCATGGAAGAAAGTGTTAGCATAAAAGAGTGTTTATGATAAACGATGCATATTACTGTGCTTCTGCTAACATACTGAAAATAGTAGGTCAAATCTTTTTCTGACAAGATTATGCATGCAGCTTTTTTTCTGTCAGACAATATTTGACTTTTCAATGAGTGCCAAAAACACTTTCAAAATATTCAAGAGAAATCGTTGTTCATTTACAAGTAAATCGTTGCAAGTTTATGAACAAATCGATGTGAAAGACAAGTCGTTATGATCATTGAAGAAATCGTTATGAGCATGACTTATGAAATCGTTATGGGAACGACTTCTTAACAAATCGTTATGAAGGCAAGTCGATGCGTTCACTTAAGAAATCGTTACGGTCTAAAGAAGTCGTTATGAGCATGACTTATGAAATCGTTATGTGAAGAGTCGTTGCCCATTTGTAAACAAATCGTTGTGAGAGCAAATCATTGTCTCACTTAAGAAGTCGATGTGATCACTTATGAAATCGTTATGAGAATTAAGCCGATGTGATCACTTATGAAATCGTTATGAGAATTAAGCCGATGTGATCACTTATGAAATTGTTATGAGCATTAAGCGGATGTGATCCCTTATGAAATCGTTATGAGAATTAAGCCGATGTGATCACTTATGAAATCGTTATGAGAATTAAGCCGATGTGATCACTTATGAAATCGTTATGAGAATGAAAACGATATGAGGGCAAATCATTGTGGCTATAAAAGGAATCGTTCTGAGATCGATTTCTTAACAAATCATTATGGCCACTTAGCGAAGTCATTGTAGCGCTTATTAATTTTGGCACTTAAACTGAAATCGATGTATATTGATTAAACATCGATTTTATCATTTTAGTGCGCCATATTGCATCAATGTGAGACTCAACATTTTGCTATGAGATTGATGCGACACAGATGAAACAAAATATTCAATTTAAGTTACATCATAAATTTTATTATCACCAAAATACAAGAACAAATAGAGAGTGGTTCAACAGAATTACCTAGTATACCACCTGAGCGGGAGGTAAACTTCACCATTGAGTTACTCCCTGGGGCAGCCCCTGTTTCAAAAGCTCTGTATCGCATGTCCCCTGTTGAATTGTAGGAGTTGAAGAGACAGATCCAAGAATTGCTAGATCAAGGTTTTATCAGGCCTAGCACATCCCCGTGGGGAGCGCCAGTGCTATTTGTCAGGAAGAAGGACGGGACAATGAGGCTATGCATTGATTACCGTCAGTTAAACCAGTTGACAATAAAGAATAAGTGTCCACTGCCCCACATCGAGGAGCTGTTTGGCTAGATCTCCGGTGCACAATATTTCTCCAAGATAGATTTAAGATCAGGCTACCACCAGCTGAGAATAAAGGAAGAAGATATTCACAAGTCTGCATTCTGGAGTAGATATGGTCACTATGAGTTCGTGGTCATGCCGTTTGGTTTAACAAATGCTCCAGCGGCTTTCATGCAACTTATGAACAATATTTATAGGCCATACTTGGACCAGTTTGTAGTGGTGTTCATTGATGACATCCTTATTTACTCCAAGTCCAAAGAAGAACATGAGGAACACTTGAAGGTTGCTCTGCAAGTGCTTAGAGACAATCAACTCTATGCTAAACTTAGTAAGTGTGAATTCTGGATGGAGGAAGTATCTTTCCTTAGTCACATCATATCTAAGGAGGGAATCTCTGTTGATCCATCTAAGGTGGAGGCGGTAAAGAACTGGGCAAGGCCGACAACTGGGTCAGAGATTAGAAGCTTTCTGGGTTTAGCATGTTATTATCGTCGCTTCATTAAAGATTTCTCGAAGATAGCTATACCATTGACCAAGCTTACCAGGAAGGAGAATCCATTTGCATGGACTGACAAATGTGAAGAAAGTTTCAGGCCATTGAAAGAGCACCTTACCTCCGCACCTGTACTGACACTGCCAGTTGCTGGGGGTAGTTTTGAAGTATACACCGATGCATCCGGGATCGGCCTAGGTTGTGTGCTGATGCAAAATGGGAAAGTTATATGCTATGCATCCAGACAATTGAAGAAGCACGAGGACAATTATCCTGTACATGATCTGGAGCTAGCTGCTGTAGTCTTTGCCTTGAAGATATGGCGTCATTATCTATATGGTGAGAAATTCATTGTGTTTTCTGACCATAAAAGCTTGATGTATCTGTTTTCTCAGCAAGACTTTAATATGAGACAACGAAGGTGGTTGGAGTATCTCAAGGACTTCGACTTCACTATTCAATATCATCCAGGTAAAGCAAATGTTGTGGCAGATGCTCTAAGTAGAAAGCCAATGATCACATTGTCAAGTTTAATGGTGGGCGAATGGAAGTTATTAGAAGACTTTGCAAAATTAAATATTGATGCAGATATCAAGAAGAAGGGATGCCTTATTGCTAGTATTTGAGCACAACCTACACTATTGGAGTACATCATAGCACTCCAAGATAATGACCCTGTACTTGTGGAGATTAAGGCTAATCTAGACCAGAGGCTGGATTTCTCTTTAACTAAATATGGAAGACTATTGTTCCGAGATCGAGTCTGTATACCCGACCATGCGGAGTCAAAGAAAATGATTATGGATGAAGCTCACAAGACTAGATATACCATTCATCTTGGAACTACCAAAATGTATCAGGATCTGAAAAGAAGCTTTTGGTGGCCAAATATGAAGAGGGAGGTGGTGGAATATGTCGCCTGATGCTTAACATGTCAAAAGGTCAAGGCGGAACACTTGCGACCCGCAGGTAAACTCAAACCCCTAGAAATCTCGACATGGAAATGGGAAGATATAGGGATGGACTTTATTTTCGGACTACCCAAATCTAGAGGTGGATTTGATGGTATCTGGGTTATAGTCGACCGCTTAACTTAGTCGGCTCACTTCTTGCCAGTGAAGAATAAGTGGTCAGTAGATGTTCTGGCTGCATTGTATGTGATGGAAATAGTCAGATTACATGGAGTACCGATGTCTATCGTGTCTAATAGAGACCGTAGGTTTGCATCCCACTTTTGGAAAGGACTGCACTATTCCTTGGGATCTAAACTAAACTTTAGCACAGCTTTCCATCCACAGACTGATGGTCAGACAGAGAGAACCAACCAGGTGATTGAAGATATGCTTAGAGCCTGTGTCCTAGATTTTGGAGGTAGCTGGCATGAACACTTACCTTTTGTGGAGTTCTCCTACAATAATAGCTATCAAGCTAGCATTCAAATGGCACCATTTGAAGCACTTTATGGGAGGAGTTGCCGATCTCCAATATGCTGGTATGAAGTTGGCGAAAAACAAATGCGAGGACAAGAGATGATAAGGGAAACCACAAAGAAGGTAAAGCTTATTAAAGAAAGAATGGCAGTGGCACAGCAAAGGCAAAAGGCATATGCAGATAATAGAAGAAGAGACCTGGAGTTTCAGGTTGGCGATCATGTATTCTTGAAAGTGTCTCTAGGCTGTAGGATCAGGTGTTTTGGCATTAAAGGCAAGTTGTCACCAAGGTTTGTCGGGCCTTTCGAAATCCTTGAAAGAGTCGCCGAGGTGGCATATCGTCTAGCTTTACCACCACAAATGGATGGAATACACAATGTGTAGTACCTTAGAAAAATTTTCTTAAGTTATTTTGCAAATTGTATGTTTATTTCTGCATGAATTTGAATGCTGGTTTACGAGGAACTTGGCGTCAACATCTCTTGGCGTTCAGTCCTGTTAGCGGCAAGATCGCCTGCCGTTTAATTCCTGTTAATGACATACTCTTGTGTCGTTTATTATTTTCTGAATTTCTTGAATTTGGGCAAGCTTGTAAATGACACTATCGATGGACGTTTACATTGTTCCTAACAACAACCTATGTTAACGTTAAGCTGACTTGCTTGTTTTTGATAATTCCATTCCGAGAGAGAGAGATCAGATGTTTTAAAGTGAGTTTAATGCGTAGATCTGAGTGTTTCGCATCCTAGGGTCAGGATTTGGGCTGGCCATCGCAGAAGAGGTCTTTATAAGACCGGATTTCGCATCTAGATAAGGGTTTTCACGCTAGTTTTTGGAAGAGAGAAAGAGGGCCGAGGAAAGGGGTTGCAGTGCTGGTTCGTGCGTTCTTGAGGCTTCTAGACCAAGGTGGTGCATCCAGCTTCGTGATCAGGAACTCATCCAAGTGAAGGAGCCACGTTGGAGGAGGATTGGAGCGGTTGAAGTAGAAGGTGTAAGACCCCGGATTTTTTTTTACTCTCTTTATATATCTGTATGCATATGAATGGTGTGTTGGGTGTTCGGTTGTTGTGTGCTTAGCATGCGTAGTTCATTGTGCCTACTATAAGTTTTATCCTTCCCTTGAATATGAGCATGTGCGTATATCTGTATATATATATGTCAAATCAAGTGTGTGCATGCGAGGACTATTTTATCGAATGGATTATCCCTAGCTAGCATAAATCATATCACCTCCTAATGATTTGCGAAGCCCTCATAATTCTCGTCATTTAATTTGCCGTGTGTTGAGTCATACTTGTGTAAAATATCACGTACGTACAGGTAGGTGTCTACGTACATTTTATCTTAGTATGTTTATGTATGCTTGTGTATGTATATAGATATTTATGTACATATTAATTGGTATAATTAATGTGCATATGGTTATATTAAATGTAAATAATTTATGTGATGAATGGTGATAGAATGTATACCCTACTATATACATAATGCATGAATACATGCATTACATGCATGGTTTCTGCATAAATTAAGGTTCTGGCCAAAGGCCACCTTGGCGTCAATCTCTGGCCGCCGAGGTGGAGTCAACGTCCAGACCTGGACGCCAATCCTGACCCAGGCGTCCAGCGATGTGGACGTCAACCTCTCTGACCTGCATGCGCAGCAGAGCTGCTGTCTTCTGAAACAAGGCATGGCCACCCATTGGGGGATGTTCCCCAACGGATCTAAGGCTGTCTAATCGGCATGGTGAGTGGGTGAGGGGCTCTCCTACATCCTGAACCCGAATTGGCCTCTCCCCACTTCTCATTTTCACCCTTGCAAGAGGAGAGGAGAAGAAAGAAAAACCCTAGAGCATTCTGTGAGAAAACCCCATTTTAGAACCCTCAAATCCGACCCTTTGGAGCTGGATCTGGAGATCTACTGCAACAAGGAGGAGGCTGAAGCAAAGGAGAAGGCTTCCCCATCATCCCCTCGGCGTGGAGATCACCCAGGAACCCAGAGGAAGGCGATCTTGGAGGCACTTCTGCAACTTCTTGGAACTGCCCAAGGAGGTCTTCTTCGAGCCACAAATCCCTTGGAGGAATTTTTGAAAGGCAAGTGACCTATCTATGGTGTCCCCGTATGAGTCTAGGTGGGTTTTGATATTTTTATGGAATTTTATTCGAGTCCTAGACCCTCCAATTCACCCAAGATTGAGAGCTCGGTCTGTGTTTTCTGCACAGACCTGGCTTGACGGCAAGGTCCCGGGACGTCCAGTTCATGAACTCGGCGTCCATCGACCCTGCCGCTGACTCTGAGTCAGCGGCCAGAGACCGCCGTCTAGTTCTTCTGGACAGAACAGTGAGCTGTTCTGTCCCTCTTGTACGTTAATTTCGTTATGATTTCCGTGATGAGGATATATGGTATTCCTATAAGATATGTATATTATCATTTGTGGTGTGTGGATGAATGTGGTTAATGGTGTCTTTTAAACTTATGAGCATGACTTGATGAAACTTTAGCATGTCCATGCTCCATGATTAGGATTAGTTGAATGCCTTGATTTCGGTCTAATCATGAAGATTGTGGGTCAGCATGTGTGTTTACAAAATTTAGGTAACTTATCCATGCTTGTGCAATTTGTTAATAGATTCGGTTCGATAAAATAGAAGTATGAAAAAAATGATTCGTAGTGTTTAATCCATAGATGTATGAATTAGGGAAATTTTGCACTCTAAATTCATGCATAGGTTGGTAGTTTATGTTTAAACAGCAAGTGGTAAACTGCATGATGTGTAAATTCCATGTTAACGTAAATTGTGAATAACATGCAAAAATAGGTGTTTGATTTTATGAAAATCCTATATAGCTCAGAAAAATCTGAAAAATTGAGGGTATCATAATGAACCTGAAACCAGCATGTGGTTAAAATTTCAGGCCATTTGAAACAGTAAATAAAAAGTTATGTGTTTTCCATGTGAAATGTGATAATTCGTGCATATGATCGTAATGTGATTTGTTATAGTCTAAAACCAGCATGATTAATGTGTTTACTGTGTTTAACTCTTGAAATTCTGTAGTGCCATGATTAGGAAAAACAGAGATATTAATGTGAGTGAGAAAGTGAATGAAATGAGATGAGTTATGTGTAAAACCATGTGTAAAACGGTAAATGTATAAAAGTGTAAAAGCTGTGCCTATGTGACACTGCTACCCTAGAGGCATCGGGAGCCATATATAGAAAAGTCCCTATAGAAGGCTCCATGTGATATAAGTTTGTCCCAAAGGCATTGGGAAAACCCCGGAGGTGGACAAGTACCACTGGATAGGGTAGAGAGGGCTTCTCCCGGTCTGCGCAGTTACCAAGATTCACCGCTGTATTGCCTAGGTGGTGAGTATGTGTATGAGTTGTGTAAGTGTTGTGTCATGTGTTGTGTAATGAGTTGTGTTGAGAGCTATGCTAAGGAATGAGCACGAGCTATGAGATATTGTTAGTGTCCTCTACTGGTGGTTAGGACTATGTGTCATGGCAAATTGTTTAAGTAATGAAAAATGAGTAAAATGTGAAATATGTGAATATGGCACGTGGTAAGTGCCCAAGATGCACGTGGTAAGTGCAATCGATGTGATATGTGATAAGTGAAAGTGAAAGAGAAAATGATGTGGAAATGAGTAAATTGTATAAGTGTGAACATGTGTACGTGTCAAATGTGTAAAAGTGAACAACGTGAATGAGTAAGTATGAAATCATGTGAAACCGAGATTGTGAGAATGTGTTATTGGAAACCATGTGAAATTAGTAAACTAATGTTGTCATTATCATGCTTATGTGTGCATAAATGCCTAGAATCCATGTTAGGGATAATTAGTGAAAATGAGTGCAAGATAGCTTGATTACTTGTTCACATGATGTGTTTTATGTATTATTGTAGCTCTCATGTGTAGATTTATAGTCATTGAATCATATGAAATCAGCAATCTAAAGCATGTAAAAGGTTCGTGTATGTGTTTAAAACTATGCGAAATCCATGCTAGTTGTGTCCCCTTTCATGTGTGTAAATTGTTCATGTTGATAGGTTTCATGTTTTAGCTCTTTAAAAGACTAAAGTTCCTGAGCAAATGGAATAGAGATCATGTGATAGGTGAATTTCATTTTTCAAATCTGAAAGCATGAGTTATGTATAAAAATTGTAGAATTCTCATGATAGGTAGAAAACTTGAATTGACTAGCATGCTATGTGTTGTTAATTGTAAAAGTGCATGTAGAAACCACTAAGACTTGTATGTGTATATCATGAGTAGTGTCGCTTGCTGAGTCTTTGGACTCACTCTTGCTTCTGCGTACAGGTTGACAGGTATCGTGCACTAGAAGGTAGCGTGGCGAGGATCATCATTAGAAGACTATTTTGTGGAGCTGTTACCAGTTGTACTTTCTTTTGCGCAAAAAGGAGTATTGTATGAACAATATTTGGACATTGTAACTCTCTTTATTTTGTATTAATGTGGACATTGTCCTTCTATCTCGCTATTTAGATTATGAAATGTGTGTTGGTGACGGATTAAGAGTTGAGTTGTTTACTTTATTCCGCTGTACTCTATTGCTATCCAGGTACATATCAACCTATCGACCAGTGTTGGGTAAATGTCCCACTGTGACGACGCCCTTTATACCGATGGGGATTGGCATAATCGTACTGGTATGCAGAGGGTCGTTACAAGGAAAGGGACTGTCTCACAGTCGAGGCGGGCATATTCGAGCTTAGATTCATCACTCCTGTAGGAGGGAAAGAGGCAAGTTACATGGGGGTTGAGTTTAGGATATGATACACTACGTATTTACCATTTTTCCGTATTTTTTAAAAGCATGAAAATAACCTATGGGAAGGGGTAGAAGTCGCGTTATTCCATCTAGGGTTTTCTGTGTTTTATGTGCATAAGAACTAGATGTCCAGATCGCTTGCCGTCTATTTCTTATTAACGGCGGCAATGACGGCCGTCTACTTCATGTGAGCAGCATTCATTTTCTGACCTATATTATATGTAAACAGCGCTATGTGCCGCCGCTAGTATAACTTAACGGCGCTATGTGCCGTCGTCTATCGAGGCTTAACGATAGTGTGGGTGGACGTCTACTTCAGTAAACGCCATATACCCCGCCGTTAAGTTTATCAGTACCATGTTTCGCCTGAAAAATTCATTTTAATTGCCTATCTATGATCCATGATGATATGGGTTTTCGGCCAGGTTATGAATTGTGAGTTTTATTACTGTTATATTATGGACAGGTTGTTGTAATGATGTTTAGACCGCATGAACGTGTGAATAAACATTTTGTTATGTTAGTGAGATTAATAAAAAGAAAAGAAAACTGATTGTCGATGTGATTCATGTTAGAAAGTTATAGTTGAGACTGCAATATGATGATATATCAGTTCTTGTACGGAATCATATAATTTTCTCACTGAATGTATCATGCTAGTTAGGTTAAATTAGTGAAATTTAATTATGAAAAATAGTTACGTAGTTAAGAAAAATGTAAAATTGTGCATGTGCATAGTATATCCTGATTCTGAATTTTTGTCAAAATTTTGGAATTTTTGGACATGTGTACCTACTGTAATAAATTTCTGAATAGTAGATATCATGTAGAAATTGAATAAATATGAGAATATGTGCATGAAAGAACGTGTTACATTTAGTACCATGTTAGGGGTCTGATAAACAGAAAATGAAATTGCAGAACTGAAAAGAAACATACTATAGATCATTTCATTTTCATATGTTAGAATTGCATGTAATGTAAGGATACTATATATATATATATATATATATATATATATATATATTAGAACATGCGTTGAATTGAATGCCATAAGACATTGCTATATTAGAGATTCCTGCAAGGAACTACACCGTAGATGCCCCTATGGTAATAGTTCACCTACATGTAAATGACCTATTGAATCCGTGGGCAACAGATTGAAATCCTAGAGGTAGACAAGTTCTACTGGTTAAGGTGGGAAGGACTTTCCCTGGTTTTGCGCAAATACCATGACTTCATCACTGCATTGCCTAGGCGATAAGTGAATGTTAAATGACTACTGATCTCTATTATAGTGCGGGCTATGTCTTGGCAATTAACTGAAAATGTCTACATGTGTACATGACCTACTTCATCCATATGCTACATGTTACATGCTACATGCCTACATGAAATTGTTTACATGATTATATGTTTCACGATCCACCTGTCATTGTTCTGCATGAATACGTGAATTACATGCCAATTTTATATAAAAGAAATTGCTACATGTTAAAGGTTAGGTATTACATGATAACTGTTGCATATTGCATACCATAGCATAAGGCTTTTATTAAAATGGTTTACATGTTACATGATAATAAGTAGATTCCATGATAAGAATGATTACATGCTATATGTAGGAACTTGTTGAATTAATTGTTAAAGAATAAGATGTGAATTTTATGCATTACATGACATGTTCCATTCCATGATAATTAGAAGTGTTATTAAATATGTGATTGCCAATGGACTTAGAAATATGCTAGTAGGAAAAAGTATATGTTACCAATGATGTGAATGATATTATACTACCATGTTTTCAAATCTATTATACCCTTAATATCTTGAACTGTCTTTCATGTAAATTGCTGAGTCTTGTAGACTCATACTTGCTTAACAATTTCAGGAGAACCAGAGGATACTCAGGAGTTAGTACACTCTGACTCGGAGCGAGAGGACCTGGAGACTTAGATTGGTTGAGAGATTTTAGAGTGACTCTTGTATGTGAGGACTATATGTATTTTCCTTTATGCATTTTGAGCTATGAATTGTAATAAATTCGGGACTATTGCCATTTCTCTTTTATGCACTAGACTTTATAATTGAGTATAATGTTGATTACCATCAATTAGTTCCATATTCCGTTGCTTATTATTGGAATTGAATTATCATTTGTGCATATCCCAACCTGTACAGTCAAATGTTGGAATTATTCCACTATAATACCTCTATTAGATCTAATGTGAGTTGGTGATTTGTATTGGGTCTAAGAGGGGCGTTACAGAGATTGGTATCTGAGCGATCCAGGTTGAGCATGTACATAAATGAAATATCAACATTGTATTCATGTTTTAAGTCTGCATAAAGAATTAGTCCAAAATTATGTAGAATGATAGGTCATTAAATTGGATACTTATTTTGCAGACTATGGCGACTCGTGGACGTAGAGGAGCTGTCCCGACCCGGGGCGATGAGTCAGCAGGAGGTTCGCAGGCTCCAGCTCAGCAGGCTCAGGACCAGACTGGAGTACCTTTACCACCCCCACCACCACCTGTGGACTATGGAGCATTGATGCAAGGGTTGGCGATGCATGCGATGCAAACTCAGGCTCTGACTATAGCGGCATTGCAGATGCAGGTGCAGGGTCAGGTTCGTAGATGAGAAAATTAGTTGAGGTGTGATATAAGGGAATTTATCTAAGATCATGTCTTGGATTGTAGGCGCAGGCACCTGCTCATGAGGCAATCTTTGGAGGAGTGCCTATGATGGAGAGGTTCAGGAGGATGACCCCACCCTTCTTTAAGGGGGAGAGTGATCCTATTCTGGCAGAGAGTTGGCTTAGGGAGACGGAGAAGATCTTTTGTGCCATTCGTTGTGCGAAAGAGGAGAAGGTGACCCTAGCTACTTATATGCTGCAGGTAAAAGTTGGTTTTGAAGGTTATGTGTATGTTGTTTGAAATGTACCCTTAGTTGTATTGATTTTTCTTCTCAGGAGCGTGCCGATGTGTGGTGGTCCTCTGTACTACGCACATAGTTTCGAGATGGGACTATGGAGATTGCTTGGACTGAGTTCGTCCGTTTGTTCAGGGGGAAGTATATTCCGGAGCATGTGTAGGACTGTATGGAGCAGGAGTTTTTGACCTTGACCCAGGGGTCAATGAGTGTGCTTGAGTATGAGGCGAGGTTTGCGAAGCTGTCCAAGTATGCGCCCCACATAGTGGCAGATGAGCGGAGGAAGGTAAAGAAATTCATTATGGGGTTAAAGCCGTCCCTGAAGATGAGATTGGTGGCTTTGGGACATCGTACCATGGAGGAGGCTTTGTCAGCGACATGCATGTAGGAGGCAGAGATGGAGGTCTATCTGGAGGAGAAGAGGACTTCTTTAAAGAGGCCAGCATCAGCTTTCCAGAGACAGGACAGAAAGAAGAAGGCTCCAGCTTTCCAGCAGAGAGCAATTGCACTGGCGAGAGTGGCTACACCGACACCAGGTGGAGGCATAGTTGTAGAGAAGCCAGTGTGCACCCAGTGTGGGAAGTGCCACGGAGGCGAGGTATGTTGGGTGACTTCCGGGAGATGCTTGAGGTGTGGTGATAAGAACCACAAGATCAGAGACTGTCTGAAGATAGCGCAGCAGACTGCAGCGGCAGCAGCACCAGCAGTAGTGAGACCGGCACCGAGAGCAGTAGGGAGACCGAGGGCTCATGCTCGAGTGTTCGCCTTGGCGACAGACGAGGCAGAGTTGGCAGAGCATGTCACTGAAGATATAATTTTAATTATGGGAATGCATGCTAGAGTCTTGTTTGATACCAGTGCCATGCATAGTTTTGTTTCCGAGGGTTTTGCTAAGGTCTTGATGAAGGATGATGGTTTAGTTCGAAAAAGTTGGAGGTTCCCTTGTCTGTGCATACTCCAGCAGGAACTATATTGACCGAGCAGTGTATTTCTTCACTTCCGGTGAGCATTAGGGAGCATAATTTGCCCGGTAGTTTCTATTTGTTGAAGATGAAGGATTATGATACTATTTTGGGCTTAGATTGGCTCGAGGAGCATTATGCTCTGATGGATTATCGGCAGAAGCTTATTATTTTTTGAATTCTTGGTAGGGAGGAGTTTGTTCATCCTTTGCCTAAGAGCATGTCGGGCAAGTTTGTTATTTCTGCTTTGAAGGCAGCCCGGATGTTGAGCAAGGGTTGTAGCGGTTTCTGGCTAGTGTGGTTGTGTCTAAGGATTCGAAAAAGGTGTTATCTGTTGAGGATATTGAGGTGGTCAGAGATTTCAGCGATGTTTTTCCCGAGGATTTGTCTGGTTTGCCCCCTGCAAGGGAGATAGAGTTTGGCATTGTAGCAACCTGGATTTTTCAAAAAAATAAATAATATAAAAATGATAATAAAAAATAAAAGCAATTAGAAAATCAAAGAAAAAAGAATTAAATAAAACCCATCAAGTGAAAAATAAGTAATGGGCCTTATTAAATGGACCCATTAGAAATTAGTGGGCTAAAATAGGGATTTTTAAAAGGGGAATAATAGAGAAGTACCCAAAATTCGTAACTAAAATATTACTAAAATAGAAAAGAGGTATTTAATACATTAAAAATAGAAGTTTAAGTTGGATTGGATTCCTAAACCTACCCTAATGGGTTGGCCACGAAATCCTCTCTCTCCCAAACCCAAATAGGAGATCTCTTGCTTAAAAAGGGGAGAGGAAAATAGGAAATTCGAAATTTAATAGGAATTAGACTTAAACTAGGAAAGGGAATAGGGAGAAGCTTAAATACTTCTCTTAATCCCTCATGGCCGGCCCTAGCTCGTGCCAAGAGGTTCTTGGACTGGGAGGAGAGGCCAAGAGGAGGAGAATTCGTGGAGAGGAAGGATCTCTCAAGTTCTTCCCCGAGTTCTTCAAGTCTTAACCCTAGAAGAGGAAACGATCAAAGGTAGGCATTCTCACAAGCATAAACCATGCAACTTTTTCTGTAGGATGTCTCATCCATCAGGAACAAAAGCCCTTGGTTTCATAATTTTCCGTCGAGCATATCTATCGTTCTTGATTTTTCATGTTCTGCAACTGACATGACCCCGAACCCTCTTCTTAACTCTTGATCTCCTTGTATACTCAACCCCATGACATGAGATTTTTACTGTAGGAACTGATGCATGATCTTTTGCCCCTAAAAGCCCTAAATTTGATTCATCCTATCTTGCGAATTTAATCATTGACCTCAACTATGTACTGTTTCATGTTAATCATGAATATCCGTGTTTAAAACATGTCCAAACCCTGAGTGTTTTCCATTTCCTATTTATTGTAAGTACCCATGCATGTCTAGGTCGTTTTGCAACTAGTTTCATGATTTTTCGTTGACTATACAATTAGTTGTGATTTTTTGAACCATCATGTGTCAAATAAGGTAAGTTCTGGCCCGCAATCCAATGTATGCCCTTTCCCTGTCGGACCCGGGCGCATACCCGGTGAACGCGATGGCCCGATAGGCCGTGTTCACAAGGGTCGTCGCGACAGTGCCCTCTATCGTGATCTGATTGCGACAGGGCCTTTCGTCGCGATCTGCTGCCAGACCAGACCAAGCCTGTCGCGACTCGTACAAGCACCCGTCGCGATCTCAGTTGACCCCATCGCGACCCTCATCAGGGTACGTCACGATCTGGGTTCTTTTGCAATAAACCCTCTATCTCAGCAATGATAGATTATCTACAGTGTTTGTACTCTTGTTTAACAGTCATACACACAGAAAATAACACCTGTTATAAATGAATATTTATGCATGATTAAAATACATGCACATGATCTTTCCTATCTAAAATTTCATGACACTTACACACACTTTGAACCATCAATTATGGCATAATTTGGCATGAAAATATTTCATAATACATCTGGTAATTTATGTAATTAAATTACCCTATACTTGTCTATCGTTTCTCGCGATGTTTTGGGAATACCGATATCGATGCTCCACTGTTCTAGAATTCCTCTAGAACGTCGAGCACTTGTTTCTATATACACTCTCTCTTGACTTGGACGAACTCTCCATCAGATACTCCTTCTGCCGGACTAGTAAGTCTTTGTTCAAGGCCTCCGTAAGTCTCCTCTGTCCATGGATTCCCACATGGTCGACGAGCTGGTTGTACCCTAACACCTGTTACACCCATCAGGGATCAATATGGTCCAAACAACTATTAGAAATTCACTCTCGTCTTGAATCATGCCGGACCTTTGGACCTGTGCTTAACATGGCCAATGGTAAGGTCGTGAGTTCCGCCTGACTGCCAACACCATGTGTGCGTGTTGTGCAACGGTTACTATCGCTCGTTACTCGACGTTTCATGTGCAAGGTCCACTAACTCTCATCTATACTCTACTCGCCCATCTATTCACGTTCACTCTACTATCTCGTCTATTCATCTAGTGCTCTCATCTACTTCTTGGTACTCTATATTGGCCATTGACTGATTGTCTAAAGATAAATAATATAACTAATGCCTGGCAATATACAAAGGGCCCGATCTGGTCCTGGGATGTGCGCCCGAAAGTGCTAGTGCCCATGGGAGTTAAATGATCAGAGTGTTTTGCATTACACTCAAGTGCTATCTATCGTGACTATCTAAATGACAATCAAAAGTGCTATGTTCTCTCGTTGTCCATTGACAACAAAGTGCTATACTCGTGCTATGCTATACTCATTGTGCTATCTGTACTATGGCCATCTTGCTATACTTGACATTATGCTATCTTGCTATTATTGTGCTATTCCCGACACTTGTGCTTTTCTTGGAAAGTCTATATTTGGAAAGTCTTGCTATTTCGTTCACGTACTGTCCTGCTATATTTTTACTTGACACTCTTTTCCGTTCTGTCATTAGTTACTCTGCCTTTAATGCATTAATTACTTAAAGCTTGCTTGAGCCTGAGATTTAAGTCCTACTGGGCGATGTTCGCTCACCCTGCGTTATTTGTCATTATGTTCTCAGGTGAGACCGAGGATGAACCATACACTCAAGAGGACGGGAACGACCTGGAGTGATGTCATGAGTACCCTAGCGTCCTATTGCTATATTTAGCGTTGTAGTAGTTAGGTTTGAAGTTTAGTCTTTTGCTTTATTCCAATGTAATCGGGCCCCATAGATTGGCTCTGATATTAGTGGTTGTAACTAGACATCGAAAAGTTATTAATGAAATGAATTCGCTTTAGTATTATTCATTGTGCAATGGTTTGATGCCCAGCACTCGCTCTATACCCTTTACTTGCAACTGCCTCGCGTTCCGATATTCCGCGTCGGGGCGTGACAGGCATTGAGCTAGTTCCTGGCTCAGCACCTATTTCTATTTCACCTTATTGTAAGGCACCGGTGGAGTTGGCAGAATTACGGAAGCAGCTGCAAGAATTTCTTGATAAGGGCTTCATCCGGCCGAGCATTTCGCCATGGGGAGCACCTATTCACTTTGTGAAGAAGAAGGATGGAACGATGAGGCTGTGTATTGATTACCGCAAGCTTAACCATGTAACTGTCAAGAACAAGTACCCTTTACCTCGTATTGATGATTTGTTTGATCAGTTGCGAGGAGCTTCAGTGTTCTCTAAGATCGATCTTCGTTCTGGCTATCATCAACTCCGAATCAAGCTGGAGGATTCTGCTAAGACGACTTTTAGGACGAGATATGGCCATTACGAGTTCCTTGTCTTACCCTTTGGTTTGACGAATGCCCTAGCAGTTTTTATGGATTTGATGAACAGAGTTTTTCGACAGTATCTGGATTCCTTTGTTGTGGTCTTCATAGATGATGTGCTAATCTATTCGCCTGATGAGGAGACTCATAGAGGGCATCTGAGGATTGTGTTAGATGTTTTGAGGGAGCACAAGTTGTATGCTAAGTTCAGCAAGTGCAACTTCTGGATGAAGGAGGTCCACTTCTTGGGTCATGTCATTTCTGGTGAAGGAGTGTCTGTGGATCCGGCTAAGGTGGAAGCTATCCTTGGCTGGGAAACACCGAGATCATCAGCTGACATCAGGAGTTTTCTTGGCTTGGCTAGCTATTATAGGAGATTCATCGAAGGATTCTCTTCTATTGCGGCTACCTTGACGAGGTTAACAAGGAAAGGTGTCAAGTTTGAGTGGTCAGAGGCTTGTGAGAAGGCATTCCAGGAGTTGAAGATTTGTTTGACCTCAGTGCCAGTGCTTGTTTTGCCCAATGGTGTAGATTCTTTCTCTATCTATACAGATGCTTCGAAGATTGGGCTTGGCTGCGTTCTTATGCAAGGAGGTCGAGTTGTGGCGTATGCTTCTAGGCAACTCAAGGAGCATGAGCGCAACTACCCGACCCATGACTTGGAGTTAGCGGTAGTGGTCTACGCTTTGAAGATTTGGAGGTATTATCTATATGGAATTAGATTTGAGCTCTTCTCAGACCACAAGTATCTCAAGTATTTGTTCTCGCAGAAAGAGTTGAACCTGAGGCAGCGGAGGTGGATGGAATTCTTGAAAGATTATGATT
The DNA here is from genome assembly GCA_014218235.1 of Colocasia esculenta. Lineage (NCBI taxonomy): Eukaryota > Viridiplantae > Streptophyta > Magnoliopsida > Alismatales > Araceae > Colocasia > Colocasia esculenta. Next base: position 63,892,979 of record CM024761.1, read on the forward strand.
TTGAGCTTTCTTACCATCCGGGGAAAGTCAATGTGGTGGCAGATGCTTTGAGCAGGAAGAGGTAGTTAATGAGGCAAGATTGGAAGATGCTAGAAGATGCTTCGGGTGCTTTGGTTGTTCTGGAGCCTCAGTTGTGCAACTTGTTCATGGCTCAGTTGTCATTGAGGTCGTCTATTCTTGATCGGGTTATTGCTTTGCAAAAAGATGACCTGTTATTGCAGGAATTGCTTGGAAAGACCGGTATTACCAGAGATGAGGATGATGTGATTCACATGAATCTTAGGGTGTGTGTCCCTAATGATGCTGATCTGAGGAAGGAAATTTTGGAGGAAGCGCATTGGTCTCAGTTCTCTATTCACCCAGGCAGTGGGAAGATGTACAAGGATCTGAAGCGTTCCTTTTGGTGCTTTGGCATGAAGCGGGATGTGGCTGATGTTGTAGCGAAGTGTCTGATTTGTCAGCAAGTGAAGGCAGAGCCTCAGCGACCTTCAGGTTTGATGCAGAGGCTGGATATTCCGCAGTGGAAGTGGGAGCAAGTAACCATGGATTTTGTGTCTGGATTGCCTAGATCGGCTAGAGGAAATGATTCCATTTGGGTGATCATTGATAGATTTTCAAAGAGTGCTCATTTCGTTGCCATGAAGAAGAAGCAGTCTGTAGAGAGCTTGGCCAGACTTTACATTGATGGCATTGTAAGGCTGCATGGGATTCTGAAGTCGATTATCTCAGATCGTGATCCGAGATTCACTTCTAGGTTTTGGCAGATTTTGCAGCAGGCTTTTTGCAGTCAGTTGAAGCTAAGTTCGGCATTTCATCCATAAACGGATGGACAGTCCGAGAGGACCATTCAGACGTTGGAGGATATGCTTCGGGCTTGTATTTTGGAGTGGAAAGGTGATTGGGAGTGCCACCTAGCTCTAGTGGAATTTGCATATAATAACAGTTTCCATTCGAGCATAGGCATGGCACCATTTGAGGCCTTGTACGAGACACCCTGTAGATCCCCATTGTGTTGGGAGGAGTCAGGAGATCGACATCTGGTTGGACCAGAAGTGGTGCAGGAGACTTCAGTGAAGATTTAGATGATTGTGCAGAGGTTAAAGGCAGCCCAGGATCGTCAGAAGAGTTATGCGGATACAAGGAGGAAGGACTTGGCTTTTGAGGTTGGAGACCATGTTTTTCTCAAGGTATCACCAACTAGGGGCATAGTGAGGTTTTGAAAGAGAGGCAAGTTGAACCTGAGGTTTATTGGTCCATTCGAGATTTTTAAGAAGATTGAAATGTGGCATAACGATTGGCCTTGCCACCATCTTTAGCAGCGGTGCACCCAGTATTCCATGTGTCCATGTTAAGGCGTTATGTTAGAGATCTGGCTCATGTGATCAGTTATGAGCCAGTGCAGTTTCAGCCAGACTTGTCTTATGCGGAGCAGCCTGTAGAGATTCTGGATCGGAAAGTGCAGGAATTGAGATCGAAGTCTATTCCATTTGTGAAGGTTCTATGGAGGAACTTCTCACGTGAAGAAGTGACGTGGGAGGTTGAAGAAAGGATGAATAAGCTTTATCCGTCCTCGTTTGGTGAGTATTCTAACTCAATCTTCGAGGACGAAGATTATTTTAAGGGGGAGAGGATGTAGTGCCCTAGAAAAATTTTCTTAAGTTATTTTGCAAATTGTATGTTTATTTCTGCTTGAATTTGAACGCTGGTTTGCGAGGAACTTGGCGTCAACATCTCTTGGCGTTAAGTCCTATTAGTGGTAAGATCGCCTGTCGTTTAATTCCTGTTAACGACATACTCTTGTGTCGTTTATTATTTTCTAAATTTCTTGAATTTTGGGCAAGCATGTAAACGACACTATCGATGGATGTTTACATTGTTCCTGACGACAACCTATGTTGACGTTAAGCTGACTTGCCTGTTTTTGATAATTCCATTCCGAGAGAGAGAGATCGACCATTTTAAAGTGAGTTTAATGCGTAGATCTGAGCGTTTCACATCCTAGGGTCAGGATTTGGGCTGGCCATCGCAGAAGAGGTCTTTATAAGAATGGATTTCACATCTAGATAAGGGTTTTCAAGCTGGTTTTTGGAAGAGAGAAAGAGGGCCAAGGAAAGGGGTTGCAGTGCTGGTTCGTGCATTCTTGAGGCTTCTAGACCAAGGTGGTGCATCCAGCTTCGTGATCAGGAACTTATCCAAGTGAAGGAGCCACGTTGGAAGAGGATTGGAGCGGTTGAAGTCAAAGGAAAGGGACTGTCTCACAGTCGAGGCGGGCATGTTCGAGCTTAGATTCATCACTCATGTAGGAAGGAAAGAGGCAAGTTACATGGGGGTTCAGTTTAGGATATAATACATTACGTATTTACCATTTTCCTGTATTTTTAAAAGCATGAAAATAACCTACGGGAAGAGGTAGAAGTCACGTTATTCCATGTAGGGTTTTCTGTGTTTTCTGCGCATAAGAACTAGACGTCTAGATCGCTTGCCGTCTATTTCTTATTAACGGCGGCAACGACGACTGTCTACTTTATGTGAGCAGCATTCGCTATGTGCCGCCGCTAGTATAAGTTAACGGCGCTATGTGTTGCCTTCTATCGAGGCTTAACGACAGTGTGTGTGGACGTCTACTTCAGTAAACAACATATACCTCACTGTTATGTTTATCAGTACCATGTTTCGCCTGAAAAATTAATTTTAATTGCCTATCTATGATCCATGATGATATGGGGTTTCGGCCAGGTTATGAATTGTGAGTTTTATTACTGTTCTATTATGGAAAGGTTGTTGTAATGATGTTTAGACTGCATGAACGTGTGAATAAACATTTTGTTATGTTAGTGAGATTAATAAAAAGAAAAGCAAACTGATTGTCGACGTGATTCATGTTAGAAAGTTATAGTTGAGACTGCAATATGATGATATACCAGTTCCTGTATAGAATCATATAATTTTCTCACTGAATGTATCTTGCTAGTTAGGTTAAATTAGTGAAATTCAATTATGAAAAATAGTTACGTAGTTCATAAAAATATAAAATTTTGCATGTGCATAGTATATCCTGATTTTGAATTTTTGCAAAATTTTGAAATTTTTGGACATGTGTACCTACTGTAATAAATTTTTGAATAGTAGATATCATGTAGAAATTGAATAAATATGAGAATATGTGCATGAAAGAACGTGTTACATTTAGTACCATGTTAGGGGTCTGATAAACAGAAAATGAAATTGCAGAACTAAAAAGAAACATACTATAGATCATTTCATTTTCATATGTTAGAATTGCATGTAATGTAAGGATACTATATATACATATTAGAACATACGTTGAATTGAATGCCAATAAGACATTGCTATATTAGAGATTCCTACAAGGAACTACACCGTAGATGCCCCTATGGTAATGGTTCACCTGCATGTAAATGATCTATTGAATCCTAGAGGTAGACAAGTTCTATTGGTTAAGGTGGGAAGGACTTTCCCCAGTTTTGCGCAAATACCATGACTTCATCACTGCATTGCCTAGGTGATAAGTGAATGTTAAATGACTACTGATCTCTATTATAGTGCGGGCTATGTCTTGGCAATTAACTAAAAATGTCTACATGACCTACATGCCATATGCTACATGTTACATGCTACATGCCTACATGAAATTGTTTACATGATTATATGTTTCACGATCCACCTGTCATTGTTCTGCATGAATACGTGAATTACATGCCAATTTTATATAAAAGAAATTGCTACATGTTAAAGGTTAGGTATTACATGACAACTATTGCATATTGCATAACGTAGCATAAGTCTTTTATTAAAATGGTTTACATGTTACATGACAATAAGTAGATTCCATGATAAGAATGATTACATGCTATATGTAGGAACTTGTTGAATTAATTGTTAAAGAATAAGATGTGAATTTTATGCATTACATGACATGTTCCATTCCATGATAATTAGAAGTGTTATGAAATATGCGATTGCCAATGGACTAAAAAAGGGAATTTTGACTTTCGGTCCAAAAAATACATTATGAATTAATTTTAAGTCCAATGTTTTGATTAATTAATTTTAAATCCAATTTCTATTAACTTCTTATTTTTAAATCTTTTCTGGTATCTCTCATGTGTATTTTCCTCAAATCCCCATTCTACCTCTAAGACCTAACCCCGAAACCCCTTTCTGTGATGCTGTCTTGCCCCCTTCAGACGCTGCCTCGCCCCTTGCATTTCCGGCGAACCTGCTCTTGGAAGCCTAATCCGATGGCATGGGGGCTTCTGCTCCAGCCCATGTTCCTCCTCTGCAACCTCATCCTTGTCGTCCTCGCCATGGACTCGGGCTTGGTTAATTCCTTCATGCCGGAGGAGGAGCCCTGCGATGAGTTTTCCGTGAGGGAGAAGCGCCATTGGAGAAGGGAAGAGGTCAGCTCAGCAGTGGGTTCTGGTTCTGGGTGGCATTTGCCAGTCCCTGCCGTGGAGAAATGTAGCAACTCTGAAGAAGCAACAGAAGCAGCAGTAGAAGAAGTGTACCCTGATATGGATGAACTGAACAAAAAATTCAAAGATTTAAGAAGGTGAAGATGGAGAGAAAGCTGGAAGCTTTGCAGCTGGTCTGGGTCTGAAACAGAGAGTTCTAGCTCCAAGGCAGGACAATCCATATGCTTTGTGTACATAAGCATCCTACTTTTCCCTTCTTCTTCTTTTTTCCTCCTCCTTCTCTTTTAAAACAACTCTTCAAATCCATGTAACATAAACATGTCTGGAGGATTAGGAGTCTCAATTTTTGTGACAAGGTTTAAACACTGCAGGTTGCCACAAGATTTCCTTGCTTCTGGGTGTGTTATGTGCTTTCTCCGCACAATGCGGTGGGGCTCCTCTGGTGCAATGTTGAAGACCCAAGAATATTGCTACCTACTGTTAGACTTACCTTAACAAAAGATTGTGGAATCTTGGGGCTATGGGCATGCATCTTGGATTTTTTCTGGTGGTTGGTGGGTACGATCAGAAATGAGGCTAGCTCATTTGTGATCGTCCATTATCCCCAAATATGCATATAAAAACTTGGTTTTTCTGAATAGGTAATGCGGACATGCATCTTGGATTTTTTCTGGTAGTTGGTGGGTTCGATCAGAAATGAGGCTAGCTCATTTGTGATGATCCATTATCCCAAACGGGTGGCGGTGAAGATCGCCAGGCTGGGTGGCCGCCCGGGGATCCTGGTGTACGAGTTCCGACGAGCGAGGGCGATCATGGGGGAGCTCAGGGAGGAGCTGGAGAGGGTCTTGGCCAAGGGGTGCGAGCCTGGGGAGGTGGGGCTTGTCTGGGAGAGGGTGGAGTGCTTAAAGGGTTGCTTCGACATGCTCAAGTCTGGAATGGAGAACATCGTCAGCCAGCTCCACGACTTCTTCGACGGGATTGTGGAGGGCAGGAAGAACCATGAGGGGTATTTTGGTCTCTTAGTCTTAGGAACGGTGAGAGATTAACGGTTAGGCCTAGTTTTGGACCAAAAAATAAAATTTCTCAAAATTATGGACCGGAAATTATGTTTGACCGGTCATAGGACTGAAAATTAAATAAGATGGCAAAAGATGGACCGGATGTTGATTCCGTCTAGAAATATGCTAGTAGGAAAAAGTATATGTTACCAATGATGTGAATGATATTATACTACCATGTTTTCAAATCTATTATACCCTTAATATCTTGAATTGTCTTTCATGTAAATTACTGAGTCTTGTAGACTCATACTTGCTTAACAATTTCAGGAGAACTAGAGGATACTCAGGAGTTAGTACACTCTGACTCGGAGCGAGAGGACGTGGAGACTTAGATTGGTTGAGAGATTTTAGAGTGACTCTTGTATGTGAGGACTATATGTATTTTCCTTTATGCATTTTGGGCTATGAATTGTAATAAATTTGGGACTATTTTCATTTCTCTTTTATGCACTAGACTTTATAATTGAGTATAATGTTGATTACCATCAATTAGTTCCATATTCTGTTGCTTATTATTGGAATTGAATTATCATTTGTGTATATCCCAACCTGTACTGTCAAATGTTGGATTTATTCCACTATAATACCTCTGTTAGATCCAATGTGAGTTGGTGAACTGTACTGGGTCTAAGAGGGGCGTTACACAATATGTTCCACATATCCATGTTGAAAAAGTATGTACGAGATCTGTGGCATGTCATAGAATATGAGCTCCTGGAATTCAACAATGACGGAACATATCAAGAGAAGCCAATTAAGATCATGGACCAGGAACTATGCCAACTAAGGAACAAGGTCATCCCACTGGTAAGGGTTAGATGGAATCAACACATGGATGAAGACGACACATGGGAAACCAAGGAAGCAATGCGCAAAAGATATCCGGAGCTATTCACAAGTAAGTACACCTCACTTATACGATAAATTTCTATACATGAATTTGGGGACCAAATTCTCTTAAGTGGGGGAGGGTGTAGCACCCCGGGAATTTTAATTACATAAAAATTCAAATAAATGAAAATAAATAATTTCCATAATATCAGAATATTTAAAACATACATATCATTATCGTATGTGCTAAAACATATCAGAAAATTTCATAAAAATTATAAATCAAACCCACACATTATTCCTAAGTGTTCCACGAAGAAATTCGTGCAACGAAAAATCTGATTAATCAAGTGTACATCACATGATGACCGATTATCCAAATAAGGAAACAACTCGGAAAACCGTTAACACGAAAATACGATGCAATCATAAATTAAATAAAAATATTGGAGAGACTCCCAACACTATATATTAATGACCCAATATCATAATTGGGCCAATGGACAACATTTGTCCCAAAAATCAAATGAAGCTAGAAGATGCATGGAAATTCGTAACCATAAATGGGCTGAAATTAGAAAGAGACAATTAGAGTTGAATTGGGATGAGATCATGCACTCTTGGCAACCCAAATTTGTGCCTAGCCATCTTTGGGATTGCTTGATGGCCAAGGCACTCCAATGGAGGAAGAAATCCTCAAATTAGGAAAGTAATATGCTGAAACCGCAACTTGGCTTTCCTTGTTGCATTAGGACTCCTAAAACCCATAGATGCTTAAATACTCTCCATTAAACCCTAGGGATGAGTTTTACCACTTGCTGGGGTCGTGTGGAGGAGTTCTTGGTGGCTAGGGAGCTGTGGAACGACCACAAGAAGGTCATCTTCTTCCCCTGTTCATCTGCTACGACCTGTGCAACCCATCCACTTGGAGTCGACCAAAGGTAGGGTAAACCTAAATCCCAATGTGCAAGGATTATACCCCTAAAAAGAGGGTCAAGTCTACTTCCTAACCCAGCTGGAATGCACAATTTTCATGTAGTATACACGGAGTATTAGACATTTTTCTAGCAGTGGTCTGAAGAACGAAACTTCCTCAACCCAAAAGGTAGGTTTTCTCAGGCCAAACATTAACAAATCATATACCAATGTGGAGAGCATCAAGTTAACTTTTGTTTCCCACCAATTTCATTGAATTCCAATGAGTACATGTAGAGTTATAGGCATTTTGCCAAAGTCACGCATGTTTGAGACTTTTTACATTCGCGTTGATTTATCGTACATCTCGAGGTCGTTTAAAATTATTTAAAAATCATAGTTCTCTCCTATGTCATGTTCCCAATAACTTTCATGTTGACACTTTTGTCCGCAAAGCCCTATTTTAGAAGATATAAGCATTGCATGGACCGAACCCCCCTGAGTGCATTTTTTATGCGTTTTCAGTTTGAAGCTTGAACCACGTCCGGTTCAAAATACGCATTTCAAGCGTCTGGTATCGTGTCGCTACTGGGCGACGCGATACTCTGAAAGGCGTCCGTGCACCCCGACACGTTTAACACGTTGACCCGTCAACACTGTGTGGGTCTTTGCGCTCGCCTGGGAGTCAGCGCCGGTCTGAATCACAGCGGCAGACCCCGACACGTTTCAAGCGGTTTTCCCGCCCAACGATTTCTTTAATACATTTTCTTGAACATTCATTTTTATTTATTGTGCATTTCTAGGTCATTTAGAATTATTTAGAAATCATAGTTCTCTCCTCTGTCATGTTCCCAACAACTGTCATGTTGAGACTTTTGTCCGAAAAGCCCTATTTTAGAAGATATAAGCGTTGCATGGATCGAACCCCCCTGAGTGCAGTTTTTCTCCGTTTTCGGTTTGAACCTTGAACCGCGTCCAGTTCAGGAGACGCATTTCAAGCGTCTGGTATCACGTTGCTACTGGGCGACGTGATACTCTGAAAGGCATCCGAGCACCCCGATGCGTTTAACGCGTTGACCTGTCAAAGCTGCGTGGGTCTTCGTGCTCGCCTGGGAGTCAGCACCGGTCTGAACCACGACGGCAGACCCCTATGCGTTTCAAGCGGTTTTCCCACCCAACGATTTCTTTAATACATTTTCTTGAACTTGTCGGGTTATCCCGACGTGGTTTGATCATTAACGTGGCCAGGCCTATGGACACGATTTGGCTTCTTCACTGTTTCGACTGTTTTGACTGTACACTACATTTTTAAATGCGTCTACTGTATAGGATGCATATTTACAAGCTTACCCGAGGTCTGTTTAACATGGTATCAAGTGTATAATTTGCATGTCTTGGTTCTAATCATCTCATGAGGATTGTTTAACGGCTTAAAAGTGATTAGCCCATTTAAAAGCTTTAATTACATAAATGTTATTCTAATTGCTTCTTAAATGTTACGATCCATTCATGCAACTTGTGATTTAATCTTCCTACTGTTCTACCAAGTTTAAATGATAATTGTTATCTTAAAATCTTGCAAACCATGATTAGTTAAAGTGCATAGTTTTATCCCATGTTATATCGTTAAGTGCTTTCCGCAAGTTTGAGACTGGTGGATTGTGGATTGAGGGGCATACATCACTACACACTTGCACATCTAGGCAGCCCTTTCTTGGGGATTTGGAAGCTCTCTATCGATCATTCCGAATTGGTGGACTAGCGACCTTTTCTCTAAGACCTCCGTAAATCTCCGTTCTTCATGGATTCCCACATGAAGACCGAGTTGGTTGTACCATTGAAGTTCCCTGGAGATAGCGTGCACTTCCTCTCTCATCTTGTTCTCATGAGTGTGATTTACAATCTAGACTAAAGCCATTAATGTAAAGATTGAATTAAAGTATAAATCATACTATTATGCTGCCAAATTTATCTCTTGACCATTGTTATCATGAAATCATGTTCAATTTACTTATTACTTGTTCTCATCATCATCATGAACATGACATTACACATGCTTACTTATTGAAACTCTCATTGCCCATTATTAATGACTGTGGGTATCTACATTTAAATTTAAGTGAGATGCTGACCGGGCACGGCGAGTGTCCAAGGGCTCCAGTCTAGCCCCAATGACGGAGAGTCATAAATATACTATTAACCATGGGGTATAATGATTACTGGCATTGCATCTGCGCTGGGAGTCATGCGTGTCGTGTTGAATGATAGATACAATAACCACATACGCGTGTTATCACGCCCCGATATTTAGCAGCGGAATAAATACCGAGGGACGTGAACGATACAAACCGGCGTATCACAGTTGAATAGCTCAGAGTCACAATTGAATATAATATCACATTCGAGACTATAATATGGTCACCAAAAGTATACCTTATTTCATACCATTCAACTAGATACAACCTCACATAAGAAGAATCAACTGAAAAGGTTTATTAATCAAATAACAACATTTCTCTAATACATCAATTACTTAAATTTCTATTCCTAAACTGACAACTATTCATATGACAGGTGCTCGTCACTCTTGCCCTGTCCCATCTGACTCCACTGGTTCTTCATCACTACCTGAAAAAGGGCAAGATGATAGGGGTGAGCGAACTAGCTCAGTAGGATTTACATCTCAATAACGTGCGGGCACTGGTATACATGATTAACATTTTAAATAGGTAGATATGCATATGAATATGATGACATTGCATGCTTTTCTAACAAGTTGAATAGCAAAGTAGGACGGATATCATATCAGATCAAATGTCGAGTTTCATATACCGTGGACAGATATTTCAAGAATAAAAATCATATCAGAAGAGATTGGCCATATTCAAACAGATCTCATGTGTTCACATGAACAGACGTATCATATCGTGTCAAGTCAAACTTATCATGTCAAACAGGAGGCACATTTTCACAATCTTGCTTGTTTGTTTGTGTTATGCCAAGCACCAAGAGTCCATACTCCCGCAGTTAATAAGTACGTTGGGGCGCTCCTCCCCAGGACCGGACAGGGCCCCTATTGCACAGGCATTGGATCAAGTTTTGGACCGGAGTCCCACATTGTGCCGAACAAACAGATTCATATTATGGCCACAGAGTTTCAATAACAAGCTCGTAGTAAAAGGAACATGATCATTCATAAAGTCAAGGAATGACAAACAGCTCAAAAGAACAAGGCAGGATAACGACGTATCTTATGTTTCATAGGTCATTAATGTCTTGACATGAGGATGTTTCTAAAGACAGATCGTATGTAGAACATGTGCTTTCCTAACATGTATGCATATGACAAATAATTAATTGAACACCGGGAAACATGTAACCATGAAACTCATATGCAAATCATAACATTAACACCACTAACATGTCCATACTAACATGTATTCATCCCCACATTCATATCATATTCTTATCTTATCAATTGACAATAAGCAAGATCACAAGATAATCCAATGGACTTAAGATCAATCACATTTACACATTAGAATTGTATTCAGATCATTACTATTTTTCAATGGGTTGATTTATTTTAGGTCCATGCATACTATATAACATCATGCACATGCTAGTAGACATCATGAAATGATCAGACCCAAAATATGCAAATTTCTTGTAAGGGTAGTGTCGACACTAGATCAAGTGGTGTCGACACAATGCCTCAACACAAGACAAAATAATGCCAAATTGGTCAAGTAGTGTCGACACTAGATCAGGTAGTGTCGACACAGTGCTTCAAATACAAGGCAAAAATGTCAAGTAGTGTCGACACAAGATTAGGTAGTGTCGACACTAGAGACAGCTTCCAGAAAACCTTCTGGCCAATATGGGACAGTGTGTCGACACTAGATCAGCTCCCAAAAACTTTCTGGGTCAAACTGGGACAGTGTGTCGACACTAGATCAGGTAGTGTTGACACTAGAGAGCTTCCCAGAACACCTTCTGGGTTGTTTTGGGACTGTGTGTCGACACTAGATCAAGTAGTGTCGACACTAGTGCCCTTCCAGAATAAAAAAGATGAGTCAGGTGTAACCAGAAAACACGTCTCATGCAGTGATTCACTTCCACATCTTATAACTCTCTAACGAATGACATTTAGACAAAATGTTCAACACAAAAGATGACGAGGACAACTATTAGAAGAACTTTGATGTTGGAGATTTGATCTAATTCGGTCTAAAATCTTGAGAAAACATATGAAGAACAAAAAGTCAAGTGTAGCCCGAAATCACAGTATCATGCAGCGACTCTCTTATCATGCCTATAACTATCGAACAAAAGATTTATGGACAAAATGTCCAACATAAAAGATGATCGTGACTACAAGTAGAAGAACTTTCATGAATAAAGTTTAGTCTAATTCGGTCTTTAATCGTGTGCATAATAAGAAGAATGGGAAAAGCCCTAACTGTGCGCGACTTAGGGAAAACTACGAATACGCAATGTATACTCCATGAAATTGAGTCAAACCAAGTGCATATGATCCTAGACTCAAAAATCTACATGATGGTGTTGGTTTTCTTTAATATTGGCCCGAGAACACCTACCTTTATGAAGATCTAAGTCCAGTCGACGTTCTGGATGCAACAGAGGATGAAGGGGATGAAGCTCCGGGTTCCCAGCCTTTCTCCTTCTCCTCAGAAGCTCTAGCCTGCCTCCAAACGACCCCAACTCGTTGTTAAACCTTCCTCAAGAGTTTAAGGATGAGTTCTTATAGTTTTAGGGTGTAGTTAAGAGTCCTAACGAGACTAGGAAAGGGGCTACGAGTTCTGTCTCCCACTTTCCATAAAATCTGGGATTCTCTTACCCAAAAGAGGTAGCAAAGGTTTAGGAAACTACCAATTGGGGTTGGGTTCGGTTTTGGCTTACCTTGCACGACTAATTACCTTAATTTTAAACCTAACTTGCCCTCTCCAATTATGGCATAATTACATACACGAATTTCTGGGAAATTTTCTGTCCTAGTTTGTTTATATCCTTAGGCCAAATGTGCTCTATTGGCCCAATCTTGTTAATGGGTCATTAATACATGGTGTTGGAAGTCTCTCTAATATGTTTATTTACTTTATCCTCCTTTATTTCCAAAGTTTTTAAATCGCTAAATTTCCAAGGTGTTACACGTGTCCTAGTGTACATTCTTGGTGGATCTTTCCTTGGTGTACATTACTGTCTACGTGCCTGATTAGTGTTACATTATCGTGCTCGTGCGTTCTTGCTTGCTTGCGTGATATGGCCATCCTGCATTTATTGTAATTAGTGATATCTTGCGTTCTTGAAAGCTATTGACATCAAGTGAAACCTTGCGTGCTTGTACAAAGTGATATATTGCTAGTTCTTTCTTGTTATATCGTTCCAAATCTTGTTCTATCATGATCACTCTATCTAGCTTGTTCATGTATCATGTTTTAATGAGTTTTATTCGTACATGCATATCATGACATTCATCGTGCTACCTAGTTTTAAATTGCTAATCACTTATATCATTGCCCACACATTGAGATATAAATCCTTCTGGGCTAGTTTGCTCATCCCCTACTTTTAACCATTCTAGGTGATTATGACATTCAAGAGGAAGAGCAAGTCGAGGATGGGAATGCGTCTGAGTGATGAGCATTCCAACTATGAGTCTAGTTATAGTAGTTTGCTTTGAGTGTTAGATTCATGTAGTAGGAAGTGAGGAATAAATGTAATTTTTCTTTTTATTGAGTCTTAGTCCTGTATTAGTTCCTTTGAAACAAATATGAGATTTGAATACAATTTCAATTGTGTTCAATATTTGGGCCCTATGATGATGTATGTTGTTATGCATTTAATGCGTGCTAGCTAGAGGCTTATTTGTCAACTGTTCACGTCTCAGGATATCGACTCGACTTATTCCACATTATTAATATCTGTTGCGTAATTCTCGGGATGTGACAACAATCATCACCCCTATGGCAGGAACTCATTCTTCCATCACTGCCAGAGACAACAATTTAATGTTTTGGGGCATTAAGAGGCATATGATCAATCTGGCCTCCATCATTTTGGAAAGAATGGCAAGTTCTATGAATTTCCAGGAGTCTCTCTCTTATAGACCCCTGTTGAGCCTTATCTTTAGAAGATTTGCAGTGGATTTGAATGATGAAATTTCAGTTTCTGTAAAGGAGAAGATTGGGCTTTCCACTTTGAGGATAAGCCATTATAGTTTGGAAGACATGGCACAGAACATTTGGTCAAAGGACTTTGTACCCAGTTGCTCCCATGATATCTTTCAGGATGAGTTATAGAGTTCCTCCTCCATTCCTCCAGTTCAATATCCAATATTCAGAAGAGAGGAAAGTAGAGAAGAAGCTACAGTGGCAAATGAAGAAGTCCATGCTATTGCTCCCTCTCAAGAGCAAGATATTCCAGATGATACAATCAATCAAGTGCTCAGGTATTTAAGGGGCAAGGGAGTGGCTCAAGAAGAGGATATTCCCAGTTTCACCCCAGTTGAGCCTTCCTTTGGTGAAGAATATCACCATGTCTCTCCACCACCTGTTGAGACCCGGTCAAGGTCTTAGAGGGAGACAATTAGAACAGTAGATGATGTGATGGACCTGATAATGAAGCAACAAGAGATGATGTATATACTTCAAATGCAGTTACAATAAATTGACATCAAGTTTGACTTCATGTCAGAAATGGTTCAGCAGATGAAGGATCTGCTTCTACAGTTGGTGTGCTAACAGGGCACAGGAAGTTCTGAAGCTCCCCCTCCTGCTCAACCAGAGTAGTAGCATGAGGATGTGGTTCCATGGCCAAAAAAGAATACAGATCAGTCAGGTGTGGATCCAGTAGCAGTGCCAGATCAGACTCTTCAACAGCAACCTCAGTAAGAGCAAGCATCTAAGCAGCCTTTGCAGCATCAAGATCAGTCCATGGAGGTAGAAACCCATCCTAAGGTCAAAACCATTAAGAGAAGGGTTAGAAGGAAGCTGATGAAGTCTGGTAACCCAGTCTTTCCCTCTCAGCCCATAACCAGTTCAACCACTCCTACTGCTCCAACTCCTCCTCCTACCACTGACCCAACACCTCCTCCACCTGTTGAACCAACTCCTCCAATTCTTTCTCAACCTGCTCCTTCTGTTTCCTCTGATCCTTCTCCTTCCACTTCTCAACGAGAAGAACAACCTCAAACTCCCATAAATACTTCAATTTCTTCATTTCCTTTGAAGTATACTTTCAAACCTCACATTGTGAAAACACCCACTCTTCACACTCTAGCTCCTCATTTCTTCTCCTCTCTCCCTCTATCCTCAATTTCTTCTTCAGCCAGCTCTACACCTTCAATTTATCAGATAGTACCTAGTATGGCACTATACTCCAGAGCAGGCACTCAAATAATGGACAACCCTAGCTCCCTTCTTCCACCATTCTGGTATGCTTTCATCTACCATTCTGAGCACCATATGAATCTCTTCAGAGAATTTCTTTCCATCAAAGCCTTTCTTAAGGTCCATGGGATGTCAGGCTACAAGTTTGAGGACTGGCTCCCTACCTTACTTAAAACATTAGAAGTCCTTTTGGCTGATGTGAACCTTATTACATAGAAAAGCCATAGTCTCTCTTCTGAAGAATTTTTTACCTATACCCTGGTGAAGCCGACAAATTCTCTTCTGCCAAGATTAGGAACCAGTTTCTGACTATTCCCCTTCACCTGAATCTTAGGTTCTTTGACCTTTTTGGTGGCCTCCTCAAAGAGCTCCAGACAAGCTATAGCAAAATGAAGGCATTTAATGAAGATAGATTTAGAATGGGTTTACCAGATGTGAATAAGGGGCAGTGGGGCATGCTTATTAAAGGGCAAAGAGAAATTACTCCTTCAATGATTATTGGATTGCCCTCTGGATTGCACCCTACTCTGATAGGTGCTATTTCATACAGGAAACAGTTTGCCCAAGTAGTTTTCAACAGGCATATCAGGATAGTAGCCAGATTCAAGATCAAGTACAACATCAAGCTATCCTTCCAGCGCTTTGCAATGATGCATGCACCCGAGAACTCTTAGTACATGAAGGATTTCCAGCACAACTTTGCAGAATCTGAGAGGTTAAATGAAGATCAGTGGGCAGCAGCTTATTCAGAAGGTCATGCTGAATGCAGAAAACTCAAGCTATCTCCCTCAATCTATCTCTATAAGGGATATGAGACACTTTGGAAGTCTATCTCTCACAAATGGACATAGAGATATCTTGTATATTATCAAGCCAAGGAAGCAGCTCACTCCCAGGGTCTCCACTGGGACATCACCATTCATGAGTTCTTCCACAAGGCATCCAGTAAGAAGTTTATACCTCTTAGGAGAACCTTGCGCAATGACAACTACCATAGGAGAGTCAACTGGTATCATCGCCGCCACATTAAGTCCTATAGGAAAATTCCCTCTATAGGACCCTCTTATGACATAGATGATTCCAAGTTTTTGTACATCTTCCATAGCAATGAGCAGAAGCTATGGGACTTACTTCAGCCCTTCTTTGCTCAAATCCCTCCTTCCCTCTATCTTCCTAGTTCCCCTTCTACTTCATAAATGTAAAATGTTCTTGACAGAAATCAATATAGATCTGTTTCTACACATCTTTGTGTATCTATCTTTCTATCTCTCTCTATGTGTATTTTTTATCCTTTCTATTAATGTCACAAAGGGGGAGAAGAGAGAAAACAAATTTTTATTATTATTAAAAGTTTCTACACTTGTACACTGGAAATAAGAGAGAATAGAAACAATCAAATTTTTGGTTTTTCACTGTTTATTTAAAAGTTTTTGTCATTAACAAAAAGGGGGAGAATTGTTGAGCAACTATACTTAAAAATATTGCTAAACATTAATCATAATGCTTTTGCTATGACAAAACCTTTTAATATCTTCTAAATCAATTTATTGATTTATACCACAATTTATGAAAATTAATTTGACAATACAAAGGCTCTCATATATAATATTGTACTATATCTTAGCCAAAATTTATGCACACAAAATCTAAGTATCAACACTGTCACCGAAATTTCGCTGAGTCCACAGTGTATACTATATATCATACTGACTCCGACTTTAGATAAGTCGAAGTATTGTGTCAATTGATGAACAAACGGGTAGTACTCCGACTTTGGAAAAGTCAAAGTCTAGCTTCATTCTGACAGCCTAAAAGTCGAAGTCCTTATACCGATTGCCTATCAACTGAACCTTACTTCGACTCTTTAACAGTCGAAGTCGGACTTTACTCTGACTCCTAAAAAGTCGAAGTTTTGTTGATTATATCTTACTCCGACTTCCCAAAAGTCGAAGTGTAATTCTACTCCGACTCCCCAGAAGTCGAAGTCCAATATCAAACTACTACTTCCATATAGTTGAAGTACTTCACTCCGACTCCTTGTAAGTTGAAGTCTATTGCTTGTTTGCGTTGCACTCCGACTCCCCAAAATTCGAAGTATGACATCGATTGATGAACAAACTTATATCACTCTGACTCTTAAAAAGTCGAAGTCTACTATCAATCAATGTCTCACTGTGACTTCTATATAGTCGAAGATCTGTATGCATCTATTGTCTTTGACTCCGACTTCTTGAAAGTCGAAGTATCATATATCAACTACTGTGTCCTTGTACTTAAATAATATTTGTGTAATCTGTCATTCCACAAAATCCATGAAATCATAATCTTGGTTGATTCATTGGTTTTCATTATTCCTATGGAATCCTTTATAGAATGAATGACACTTATGTCTAACAGAATAATGTTCTTCTTGCTATCACCATTTAAATATTCTGTTAGGCAGGAAAAATTATATTCAAAATAATCACATATGAAAATCTTTGTTAAGATTTGAAATAATTATATAATGTGGTCTCCTGTTTGCTGTCAGAAGTTTAGTTATTTTCATTTCACAGTTGCTATGCAGTAAATGCAATGGTAGGTATAAGCAACATGGATTATCTGTCAGAGCTCACCTACCATTGTCAAAACCCCATGACTTTCAGGAAAAGTTCTTGCATTCCCCATACAACTGTCTGTCTATCTTTAATACTCTGAACTTCTGTCTATCTAAACTCCTTCATGCTTTATATATTTTTATCTCACCTACCTCCGAAAGTATAGAGGTATATGTTGTTCAACAACTACCCCTAAGAAAATAATTTAAGATAACCTTGTGTTTTTGCTATGACAAAACTTTTAAAAAACTTTCTACAAATTAAATATACATATCACAGAAAATAGTTTGGACAAACTATATCTCGAAAATTTTCTAAGTCAACAGACATCAAAATCTGACTGTGGACTCCGACTCCTATAGAATCGAAAAGTTTTGCACAAAATCATCTCTAAAAATTTTCTAAGTCCAGACTACTACACTGTATCCGACTGTCAACTCCGACTTTATACAGTCGAATACTTCAGAATCTAACTCCTTTAAATCCGACTTCCTACAGTCGGATACTTCATTTTGGACTTCAATTCTCAAAATTCAAATTCTTCTATATCCGACTTCTAAAGTCGAATTCTCTGTCTTGTTTCTGTTTAACTCCATGGAAGTCGAATTATGACTTTCGGATGCACTTCTATCCGACTTGCAAAGTCGAATGATATTATCTTAATGCAACTTCTGATGAAGTCGAATTTATCTATTCCTATAATTCTGTCTCCGACTCCTAGAGTCGAATTACACTCTCTTCTGAATCCGACTTCACTAACAAGTCCTGTACTTGTGCTTTTTCTATGAAGATACTATTTTATCATCTTATGAAATCTTGATTGCATATCATTTTATCTTCCTTGATATATTTTCTATTAAAACCTACATTGACTGAATATTTTCTCTATCTATCAAATTATCATTATTCTGACATGATAAGACATATTATACTTCAAATATTCTTCTAAAATTGTCAAATTAATATATTTGAATACATCTGTTCAAATTGATCTCTTGCATCATGACAGTAGTCCGGATTTTCTTTGTTTCAGAAGATATGTTGCATTTATTATTTTCAGACGCATGGCATCTGATAGAGGCTCACCTACCACTGTCAGAACCTGTCCATACCTTCTGTTTGCAAACTGTCTATCCATCCTTTATTGGTCTGAAAGGCTATATGTTCGAGGTTTCCATACTTTTTATTTTTCTATGACTTGCCAACCTCAGAAAGTGTAGCAACCTGAATTTTTTGAACAAAGATAAAAATTTACACAATATTAATTTTTTTAACAAAAAGAAAATAAATTACATTGAAAATTAATGGAAAGAGAATTAAATAAAACCCATTAAATGAAAACAAGTGATGGGCTTTATTAAATGGACCCATTGGAAATTAGTGGGCCAAAATTGGATTTATAGAAAAGAGAATAATGGGGAAATATCCTAAATTCGCAACTTAATTATTAACTAATTAGAAAATGGGAATTTAATACATTAAATAAGCAAATAGAGTTAGATTTGGAATCCTAAACCTACCCTAATTTATTGGCCACGAATTTGGATCTCTTCCCAACCCAAACACAAGTGGAATGCTTAGAAGGAAGGTAGGAAATAGGAAAAACTCAGAATTAATAGGAATTATACTTAAACTGGGAAAGGGAATGAGGAGAAGCTTAAATACTTCTCTTAAACTCTCATGGCCGGCCCTAGCTCGTGCCAAGAGGTTGCTGGACCAGGAGGAGAGGCCAAGAGGAGGAGATCTCATGGGAGAAAGGAGTTTTCAAGCCCTCAACCCGAGTTTTTCAAGTCTTAAACCTAGAAGAGGAAAACGATCAAAGGTAGACATTCTCACGAGCATAAATCCTAAAATTTTGTCTGTAGGTTGTCCCAATCATCAGTAACAATACCCTCACGTTTCATGATTTGTCATCGAGTCAATATTTACTTCTTGATTTTTGAAGTTCTGCACTTATCTTTACCCCAAACCCCCTTATTAAATCTTGTTCTCCTTCTACACTTAATCTCATACCATGAAATTTTTATTGAAGATTCTGATGGATGCTAGGTTTCATTTGCCCTTGAAAGCCCTAATTTCCATCCACCCTATCATGCGAATTAATTCATTGATCCCAACTGTACACAATTCTATGTTCATCATGAATACTCTTTATTAAACCATGTTGAAACCTTCGCTGCATTCCGATTCTGAATTACTGGAAGTACCCATGCATGTCTGGATCTGTTTAAAATTCGTTTCATGATTTTTCATGCACTATACAATTTGTTCTTAGTTTTAGAGCAACCCTGTGTCAAAATAGGGACGGTCTGGTGCGTAATCCAATGCTCTATCCTTTCCCTATCGGACTCTGGCACGGACTCTGTGAACGCAACAGCCCGATAGACTGCGTTCACAAGGACGTCGCGACAGTACCTCTGTTACGATCAGATCGCGACAGACCTGACGTCGCGATCTGCTGCCCGGTCTACCAGAACCCGTCGCATTCCCTTCATGCCCCTATCGCGATCTGTACTGCACCCTGTCGCGATCTGTTCTGTCCCTGTCGCGACCTGTACAAGGGTCCGTCGTGATCTCAGGATTTTTGCATGAAAACTCACATTTTTTAAAGTCTTACTGTTCTGCAGTAATCCCAGGTCTTGTTAACTGTCTTAATTTCAAAAAATGAAGTTGTACATGTTGAAGGTATTCTAAATTAATAAAAGTTAATAACATGACCTTTTCAGGACACATGCACACACTTTGAACCATCCAAATACGGCTTAATTGGCATGAATATGATACATAACATATCTGGTAATTTATGTAATTGATTGCCCTATTTTAAAAGAACTTGTTTACGATTCGTGCGATATTTAGGAACACCGCTCTTGACGCTCCACTATTCTAGAATTCCTCTAGAACGTCGAGCACTTGTTCTATACACACCTTCTTGACTTAGAAAAACTCTCCGAAGGATACTCCTTCTATCGGACTAGTGAGTCTTTGTTCAAGACCTCTGTAAGTCTCCTCTGTCCATGGATTCCCACATGGTCGATAAGCCGGTTGTACCCTAACACCTATTACCCCCTTTAGGAATCGATATGATCCAAACGTCTATTAGAAGCTCCCTCTTATCTTGAATCATGCCGGACCTCTGGACCTGTGCTTAACATGGCCAATGGTAGAGTCGTGAGTTCCACCTGACTGCCAACACCAAGTGTGCGTGTTGTGCAACTATTACTATCGCCGGTTTACTCGACGTGTTACGTGCAATGTCCACTAGCTCTCGTCTATACTCTACTCGCTCATCTATTCACATTCACTCTGCCATCCCGTCTATTCATCTTGTGATCTCATCTATTTCCTTGGTACTCTATATTGGCCATTGATTGATTGTCTAAAGATAAACAACATAATCAATGCCAGCGCAATAGGGCCCGATCTGGTCCTAGGGAGAGCGCTCAAAAGTGCCATTTGCCCATGGGAGTTAAATGATCAGGATGTCGGCATTACATCCAAGTGCCATACTATCTAGATTAATCTAATGACAATCAAAAGTGCTATATTCTCTCATTGTCTGATGACAACAAAAGTGTTATGCTATACTCATTGTGCTATTGCTATACTTTGTGCTACTGTGCTATGGCCATCTTACTATTCGTGCTATAATTGACGTTCGTGCTATATTTGGAAGGTTGTGCTATCTCGCTCACGTGCTATCATGTTATCCTTCACTTTACTTGACTCTCTCGCACTATCATTAGTTACTCTACCTTTTAATTCATTAATCATTTAAAGTCTGCTTGACTATTGAGATTTAAGTCCTACTGGGCATTATCGCTCACCCTGCGTTATTTGTCGTTGTGTTCTCAGGTGAGACCGGGGATGAACTATACACTCAAGAGGACAGGAACGACCAAGAGTGACGTCACGAGTACCCTAGCATCCTAGAAATATGTTACAGTCTTAGATAGTCTTTTACTTTATTTCAATGTAATTGGGCCCTATAGATTGGCTCTGATATTAGTGGTTGTAACTAGACATTTGAAAGTTATTAATGAGAAAGATTTTCTTTAGTATTAATCATTGTGCAATGGTTTGATGTCTAGTACTTGCTCTGTATCGTTTACTTGCAACTGCCTCACGTTTCGATATTCTGCGTCAGGGCGTGACAGTTTTGTGGTATCAGAGCCTAGGTTGTTCTTAAGTATAGGATGATCTAGGTTGACCAGCCTCACTAGAGTCAATTATCCTACCTATGTGAGTTGTGGTTATAGCCAAGGGTAACTAGCTAAAATAAACTCACACACACACGAATTAAATTTGACATCAGTATCATAACAGTAAGCTATTTTTGTAGGAACTATGCAATCGAGATGACTGCGGAACGTGCTCAAATGAGGGGCATGCAACAGACCATTCAAGAACTGACTCGTGTAATCAAGCAAGCTACCCAAGGTGGCGGAAACCGTGGCGGTGCAGGCAAGCTGCATCGTAACTTCAGGAGTCTGAACCCGCCTAGGTTCACTGGATCCACGAATCTAGATGAAGCCGAACATTGGCTGAAGGAAACAGAAAGAATTTTCCGTGTTATGCAATGTGCAGCGGGGGATAAGCTGCTACTAGCTATGTTCCAACTAGAAAAGGACGCCCGCGCTTGGTGGGAGTCAGTGGAAGCTACTAGAGAGAATGGAAAATTCACCTGGAATGAGTTTAAAGAAGCTTTCAACTCCAAATACTTCTCCGAGCGTGTCCAAGAACGGAAGGCTGCAGAATTCACTGCTCTTAAATAGTGGAGTTTGACTGTGGCCGAATATGAAGCCCAGTTTTCAAGACTGGCGCGCTATGTTGCACATCTGGTGAACATTGAAAGGATGAAGGCTAAGCGCTTTTTAAACGGCCTTAAGCCCAACTACATCACTCAACTGGCACCTCTCGACATCTAGACCTATGCCAAGATGGTAAAGAAGGCTCAGCTGCTGGAAGATGCTACAGACTTCATCAACCGTATCAAAGGGAAGTTCGTCAAGAAGGAAGTGACCTTGGGACAGTCATCTGCTAAGCCGAACAACGGCAAGAAGCGTCCCTTCAACATCACGGAAGGATTCGGCGAAGAAAGGAACCCCAAGGTTTTCATACCCAACACTCCAGCCAAAGGCAACTGCAAGCATTGTGACAAGCCAGATCACACTGCCAACGAATGCTGGAGGAAAGCCGGCGCATGCCTGCGCTGTGGTAGTCGCGAGCATCGCATCCCCGAGTGCCCACTACTGAAAAAGAATGAAAGGCTCCCTAATGCGCCTAAGAAACAAGGAAAGCTGCAAGCCCTGCATAATGAAGAAACCACATAGGAAGGAGGTGTGGTGGAAGGTACCCTTCAAGTTTTCTCTCTATCCACATTTGTCTTATTTGATACTGGAGCAACTCATTCATTTATATCTCAAAATTTTGCGGATACCTTGAATACCAAACCTACATCCATGGGATGTGAATTCTCTGTTACTACACCACTAGGAGAGAGGAAAAACTAAACAAATATTTTCCATCTGCCGATGTAATGATAGGAGATCAAAACTTAAAGGCTGACCTGGTATGTATGCCCATGGAAGGCTATGATGTAATCTTAGGAGCCGACTGGTTGTCCGCTAATGGGGCAAGTGTCAACTATAAGAAAGGGAAGGTTACCTTTAGTGACTTTCCTAGATTGACATTCTCTGGGATTAGACATAGGAGATGGATGTCTCTAATCTCCGCCATAAAAGCTCATAATATGATAAGGAAAGGCTGCATTGCTTTCCTTGCAGTCGTAGTTGTGGAAACGAAGGGATCTAAGATAGAAGACATCCACATAGTCCAGGATTTCCCCAATGTATTCCCCGAAGACCTACCCGGGATTCCCCCTGAACAAGATGTCAACTTCGTCAATGAGCTGATTCCTGGAGCCGCACCGGTATCACGTTAACCGTACCGGATGTCATCTGTCGAGCTAAAGGAATTGAAGGCGCAACTGATGGAGCTACTAGAAAAGGGGTTCATCCGACCAAGCACTTCCCCATGGGGAGCGCCTATGCTGTTCGTCAAGAAGAAGGATGGATCGATGAGGCTCTGCATCGACTATCGACAACTCAATCAACTCAACATAAAAAACAAGTACCTTTTGCCTAGAGTTGATGAACTGTTCGACCAAATATCTGGAGCTCAATATTTCTCCAAGATCGATCTTCGATCTAGCTATCACCCAATGAGGATCAAGGATGATGATATCTTCAAAACGGCTTTCAGGAGCAGGTACAGACATTATGAATTCGTCGTTATGCCTTTTGGTCTAACCAATGCTCCTGCAGCTTTTATGCAATTCATGAACAACATATATCAGCCATACCTTGACAAGTTCGTGGTCGTCTTCATCGATGATACCCTCATTTATTCAAAGTCCAAGGAAGAGCATGAAGAACACCTGAAGATCGCACTACAAGTCCTACAAGACAACCAGCTGTACGCGAAGCTTAGCAAGTGCAAATTCTGGCTCGAAGAAGTGTCCTTCTTGGGCCATGTCATCTCAAAGACGGCATCTCAGCTGATCCCTCCAAAGTCGAAGCTATACTCAATTGGGAGAGACCAACCAACGTCACTGAAATCAGAAGTTTCTTGGGACTGGTTGGCTACTATAGGCGGTTCATCAAGGACTTCTCCAAGATCTCCGTTCCTCTCACGCGTCTGACATGAAAGGAGAATCCCTACTCCTGGAGTAAAGAGTGTGAGAAGAGTTTCCAAACCCTCAAAGATTGCCTGACCTCAGCACCTGTTCTCGCTCTGCCAATAGAGGGAGAAGGTTTCTCTGTCTACACCGATGCCTTAGGGATTGGGCTAGGTTGTGTACTAATGCAAAAGGAGAAGGTTGTTGCCTATTCTTCAAGACAACTGAAGACATATGAAGTCAACTACCCTGTACATGATCTCGAGCTGCCTGTTGAGGTCTTCGCCTTGAAGATCTAGAGACATTATCTATATGGAGAGAAATTCACTGTCTACTTAGACCATAAAAGTCTAAAGTATTTATTCTCCCAGAAAGAACTCAACATGAGGCAGAGAAGATGGCTATAATACCTCAAAGATTTTGACTTCAACATTCAATACCATCCAGGCAAGGGAAACGCCGTGGCTGATGCTCTTAGTAGAAAGCCGATGGCATCTGTTTCAAGTCTAGTCCTTGGCGAGATGCAACTACTAGAACAATTCCAAGGTTAGATTTAAATATTGAACATGGGGATGATCGAGTCTTGGTTGCCAATATCATGATTCAATCCGACTTGCTGGAAGAGATCAAACCCCAACAAGATAATGACCCGTTCTTGGTTCGCATCAAGGAAACTCTAGCCGAAAAGCCAGACTTTGCCATGACTGAGGATGGAAGGCTAGTATTTCAAGGGAAGACATACGTCCCCGACAATGAAGAACTGAAGAGGAAGCTAATGGATGAAGCTCACAAGACAAAGTACACTATTCATCCTGGAGGTACCAAAATGTATCAAGACATGAAAAAAACATTTTGGTGGCCGAACATGAAGAGAGAAGTAGCTAAACATGCCGCACATTGCCTTACTTGCCAACAAGTAAAAGTGGAGCATATGCGCCCTGCTGGTGTGCTCAGACCGTTAGATATCCCGGAATGGAAATGGGAAAGTATTGGCATGGACTTCATCATGGGGTTACCCAAGACTCGTGGTGGACTCGATGCCATATGGGTCATTGTCGACCGGCTAACCAAATCCGCTCACTTCCTTGCTATAAAGAGTAAGTGGTCGGTAGAAGTACTAGCTACCTTATATGTCAAGGAAATTGTAAGACTGCATGGAGTACCATCATCCATAGTCTTGGATCGAGATCCGAGATTCACATCTCATTTTTGGAAAGGACTACAAGGTGCACTTGGCACTAAACTCAACTTTAGTACCGCGTTCCATCCACAAACTGATAGACAAACTGAAAGAACCAACCAAATTGTTGAAGACATGTTGAGAGCCTACACTATAGATTTCCAAGGTTATTGGAACGAGCACCTACCTCTAATTGAGTTCGCCTATAACAACAGTTATCAGGCAAGCATTAAAATGGCGTCGTTCGAAGCACTCTACGAAAGAAACTGTAGACTACCTGTATGCTGGAATGAGGTTGGAGAACAACAATGGCTAGGCCCAGAGATGGTATAGAATACCAAAAGAGACATTCAGGTAATCAGAGACCAGCTCAAGATTGCTCAATCCAGGCAGAAGAGCTACGCCAACAAAAGGAGGCGAGATCTGGAATTTCAAGTGGGTGATCATGTATTTCTAAAAGTGTCACCTTCTCGTGGCATTCAAAGATTCGGTGTAAAGGGAAAGCTTAGCCCTAGATTCATCGGTCCTTTTGAAGTGCTCGAAAGGATTGGTGAGGTTGCATACCGACTGGCATTGGATCTGGCATGTGTACACAATGTGTTCCATGTCTTCATACTCAGGAAGTATGTCTATGACCCTACACACATCATCCGCCATGAGAAGTTGGTGTTGAACAAAGATGTGACGTATGAAGAGAAGCCAGTCAAGATACTAGAACGGAAGGTTCAACAGCTTAGGAACCGTCCCATCCACGTTGATCATATGAATTTGGGGACCAAATTCTTTTTAAGAGGGGGAGGATGTAGCAACCTGAATTTTTTTAACAAAGATAAAAATTTACAAATATTAAAATTAAAAAAAGAAAATAAATTACATAGAAAATTAATGGACAGAGAATTAAATAAAACCCATTAAATGAAAACAAGTGATGGACTTTATTAAATGGACCCATTGGAAATTAGTGGGCCAAAATTGGATTTATAGAAAAGAGAATAATGGGGAAATATCTAAATTCGCAACTTAATTATTAACTAATTAGAAAAGGGGAATTTAATACATTAAATAAGCAAATAGAGTTAGATTTGGAATCCTAAACCTGCCCTAATTGATTGGCCACGAATTTGGCTCTCTTCCCAACCCAAACAGGAAGTGGAATGCTTAGAAGGAAGGTAGGAAATAGGAAAAACTCAGAATTAATAGGAATTAGACTTAAACTAGGAAAGGGAATGAGGAGAAGCTTAAATACTTCTCTTAAACTCTCATGGCCGGCCCTAGCTCCTGCCAAGAGGTTGCTGGACCAGGAGGAGAGGCCAAGAGCAGGAGATCTCGTGGGAGAAAGGAGTTCTTAAGCCCTCAACCCGAGTTTTTCAAGTCTTAACCCTAGAAGAAGAAAATGATCAAAGGTAGGCATTCTCACGAGCATAAATCCTAAAACTTTGTTCGTAGGTTGTCCCAATCATTAGGAACAATACCCTCACGTTTCATGATTTGTCATCGAGTCAATATTTACTTCTTGGTTTTCGAAGTTCTGCACTTATCTTGACCCCGAACCCCCTTATTAAATCTTGTTCTCCTTCTACACATAATCTCATACCATGAAATTTTTATTGAAGATTCTGATGGATGTTAGGTTACATTTGCCCCTGAAAGCCCTAATTTCCATCCACCCTATCATGCGAATTAATTCGTTGATCCCAACTGTACATAGTTCTATGTTCATCATGAATACTCTTTATTAAACCATGTTGAAACCTTCGTTGCTTTCCGATTCTGAATTACTTGAAGTACCCATGCATGTCTGGATCTGTTTAAAATTGGTTTCACAATTTTTCATGCACTATACAATTTGTTCTTAGTTTTAGAGCAACCCTGTGTCAAAACAGGGAAGGTCTGGTCCGTAATCCAATGCTCTATCATTTCCCTGTCGCCTCTAGCACGGACCTTGTGAACGCGACGGCCCGATAGGCCGCGTTCACAAGGCCGTCGCGACAGTACCTCTGTCGTGATCTGATCGCGACAGACCTGACGTCGCGATCTGCTGCCCGGTCTGCCAGAACCCGTCGCGTTCCCTTCATGCCCCTGTCGCGATCCGAGCGCCTGTCCTGCCGGACCCTATCGCGATCTGTTCTATCCCTGTCGCGACCCGTACAAGGGTACGTCGCGATCTCAGGATTTTTGCATGAAAACTCACATTTTTGCAAGTCTTGTTGTTCTGCAGTAATCCTAGGTCTTGTTAACTGTCTTAATTTCAGAAAAATGAAGCTGTACATGTTGAAGGTATTCTAAATTAATAAAAGTTAATCACATGACCTTTTCATGACACATGCACACACTTTGAACCATCCAAATACGGCTTAATTGGCATGAATATGATACATAACATATATGGTAATTTATGTAATTAATTGCCCTATTTTAAAAGAACTTGTTTACGATTGTGCGATATTTTTAAATACTGCTCTTGACGCTCCACTGTTCTAGAATTCCTCTAGAACATCGAGCACTTGTTTCTATACACACCTTCTTGACTTAGACGAACTCTCTGATGGATACTCCTTCTGCCGGACTAGTGAGTCTTTGTTCAAGGCCTCCGTAAGTCTCCTCTGTCTATAGATTCCCACATGGTCGACGAGCCATTTGTGATGATCAATATGTTTGATGATCAGTCCGTTCTCATGTAATTCTAATTAATTACATATTGATTTTGGTGAATAAGAAAACATGATTAACAAAACCTTCTCAAGTTTTCTAACATACATTCTATAAGCTTGTGAGCACAGGAAAAATCTCAAGGAAAATCAAGCCCATTTGGTAAGTATTTGTACATCTATAGCATGTCAAGTTCAGTATGATATTTCTCTAAGTCCACATCGACTTCTATTGAAAATCACAACGATTTCCTTAAAGCTGTAATGATTTGATGTCATAACGATTTCTTTGTAGAAACTCTGTTTGATTACAAACAAATCGTTCCCATAACGATTTCTTAAGTCATCACAACGATTTCTTAAGACCTCGTAACGATTTGCTCTTCACAATGATTTCTTAAGTCATCACAACGACTTCTTAAGACCTCGTAACAATTTTCTCTTTGCAACAATTTCTTAAGTCATCACAACGATTTCTTAAGACCTCGTAACGATTTGCTCATCGCAACGATTTCTTAAGTCTTCGCAACGATTCCTTAGGACATCGCATCGATTTCTTAAGAACTCATAACGATTTGCTTCCCACAACGATTTCTTAAGTGTTCATAACGATTTCTTTGCTGAACACAACGATTTGCTTCCCGCAACGATTTCTTAAGTGTTCATAACGATTTCTTCATTGAACACAATGATTTGCATCATGCAACGATTTCTTATGTATTCATAACGATTTCTTCATTGAACACAACGACTTGCTTCATGCAACGATTTCCTAAGTGTTCATAATGATTCCTTCATTGAACACAACGATTTGCTTCATGCAACGATTTCCTAAGTGTTCATAATGATTTCTTCACTGAACACAACAATTTGCTCTCCACAACGATTTCTTCAGTAAACATAATGATTTGGTTATGTCTTACAACGATTTAGCTAAATTGACTTGATCATAACGATGTCATAAGTCATGAATGTATCGACTTCTTATGTACAACGATTTGCTATTGGTCAAAGCATTGAATAGTCAAAGTCGTCACGCATATCCTTCTGACACCTTTGCATTTAATGTAGACTGAACGTATCTCTGCATGCATACGGACGATAACGTCCATTATCGTGCTTACTTTGTGTGTATCGTTTAGAGCAGCTATTTGACATTACTATTTCTGTGATTATTTGTTCTAACGTTGACTGACATCAGAGACAGCTTAGCCGTCTATCGTTTAAGCTTGAAATATGTGTAGATATCTGATGATAGTTCATCTTACAATGTTGGACAAAATAGAAGCCAAAGAATAACACTGAAGATTTTGCGTGCACAAATGGATAAAAGACTGTTGACTAACAGCTTCAAAAGGCCATTCAGTCTAACATCTACCAAAGCTAGAGACAACGGATACTTTAACGAATACATTTCAAATTGAAGATATAAATACAAGACAGCAGTTCTAAAAAGAAAAAAAAACTTACCAACAAATACTACAAGCAAGTCTTAGCAAATTCAAATCTTCTGGGAGAATTTTAGAGCCAAGCATCCCACTCCAAATTGTCTCAGCTCTTTAGCTCTCTGTGCTGTAATAGAAATCTTGAGAGAGAGCCTGTGTAGTTCTGAGAGAGACCATTGTTTAGATCTCCTTCTCTCAGGACTATTTGCTTCAGATCGTGGCTTGTTAAAGCTTGATCTAGGGGCTTGATTTTATTGCTTATTTTTGCTGAGTTATTCCCTTCTGTTGTGAAGGAAGACCTGGTGGGGTATCCAGGGTGTTATAGTTCCCTTCGTGGTGAAGGAAGACCTGGTGGGGCATCCAGGGTGTTGTAGTTCCCTTCATGTGAAGGAAGACCAGCTGAGCTGGGTGTTGTAGTGTCCATAGGGGGACTGTACCCTAGTTAGTGGAATCCTGAGTTATTGCTCAGGGACTGGACGTAGGACTCCTAAGGAGAGGAGGTCCGAACCAGGATAAACTATGTGTGTTGTGTGATTGATTTCTTGTGTGTGTTTGCTGTTTATTCTAACTTTCACTAACCTTCATCGAAGAATGTCTTTGTGTGAATGTTTTAAGTACAGGTATTAATCAAATAATTTTTAAAAGACCCATTCACCCCCCCTCTGGGCTCGTCAACTGTGCAACAAGTGGTATCAGAGTGAGTCTCTTCGATAAAGAAGAAGATCCAACGATCTAAAGAGTAAAGATCCATGGCAGCCCAAGGTAACATTGAAGGTCAGTCTGTCAACCGACCCCCTCTCTTCGATGGTGAAGATTATGCTTATTGGAAGACCAGGATGGAGTATTTCCTGCAAGGTTTCGATTATCAAATCTGATCCATAGTAGAAGAAGGTGATCTCCTAGTCACAAATGTGAAGGCTCCGTGGACAGATGATGACAGGAAAAAGATTTCCTTGAACTGTAAGGCTAAAAGCATTCTATGCTGTGCCCTCAGCAAAAAGGAGTTCAATAGAGTGTCAGCCTGCAAATCCGCAATGGAAATGTGGGAAAAGCTCAAAATTACCTATGAAGGCACAGACAAGGTGAAGGAGACAAGAATTGACATTCTTGTTACACAATATGAGAGATTTCATATGCAATCAGGTGAGTCCATAACTCAAATGTTCAGTCGATTCACTGATACTCCAAATGGGTTGGCTGGACTAGGGAAAACTTATGAGATTGGAGACATGGTAAGGAAAATTCTCAGATCCTTACCATCATCATGGACCCCAAAGGTAACAGCTATTGAGGAAGCTAATGATCTGAAAAAGATTTTTGTGGAAAAGCTCATTGGGTCTCTTATGGCCCATAAGATCAATATGGAGAGACTAGGAGAGTCCTCAAGTAGAAAGAAGCAGTCCAATGCCCTGAAAGCTGAAGAAGACTCGTCAGAAGTAAGTTCAGATGAAAATGAGAATATTGAGGATAGTGAAAATGAAGAAGCAATGCTATCAAGAAGATTGCAGCAAATTTTGGCCAAGAAAAAGAAGTTCCAATCCAGCAGAAGACACTTCAAGAAACAAAAGGACTTCAAGAAGTCAGAAGGAATAGATCAGAAAAAGACTGATCCAATATGTTATGAGTGTAAGAAGCCAGGACACATCAAGGCAGAATGTCCAAAGCTTAATAAAGATGGACACAAGAAAAAGGACAACTTCAGACGATTCAAGAAATACAAGAAGAAGGCAATGGCAGCCGCTTGGGAAAACAGCAGCGACTCAGACAGTGAGTCAAGCTCGAGCACTGATGAAGAAGAAGCCAACCTGGCTTTCATGGCAAATATAGATGATAAGGTAACATCTGACTCCTCTTTGATTCCTGCAATGATTCTAATTTGAATAATTTAGAGGAAGCATTCAATGAACTATATGATAAATATAGGGATGTATTTAAATTATTGAAAGCTAGTAAGAAAAATATTACTTGCTTAGAAAACACAAACTCAGATCTAAAATCAGAAAATGAACAGCTAGAAAAATAGTTAACTGAACTTAAAAGAAGAAATGAGTTATTTGTGAAGATCTAAAAGATAAGAATGAACAAATAATTAAATTGGAAAAACAAGCAAGCTCAAATGAACTTAAAACAGAGATAAACTCATTAATAGAAGAAAATAAAAAGTTATCTAGCACATTGGAAAAATTCACAAATGGTAAAAACTCCCTCATATTAAAAGGTGCTAGAAGATCAGGTAAGAAGAAAAATGGATTATGATATACACCCCCAGATAATGAAGAAACCATAGTTTATCCTAAAACATATCCAACACCAAAATTTGTACCTGAACAAAACAATGCATACAAAACAGATTTCAAATATATAGAAAAAGTAACTAAATTATTCTGTTGTAGTCACTATAACAAGTTAGGACATATCATAACAACATGCCCAACAAGACACAAGAAATGGATAATCAAAAGCGAAATCAATGATACTAACCAATCAGGACCCAAAAGAACTTGGGTACCTAATGTGGACGTCGCGTTTCGCCTCCGTTGTTGTGGCCGATGTGTGTGGCCCTCCTCGGCGGTGGTTCACGGACGTGCCGCTCCCTCGTTGGCGATGAAGGACATGCCGGTTGACCTTGTTGACTCCCCGTTTGACTGAGTTGACTGAGGAGAGACAAAAGGAACTGGTGAAGTATGGGAGATGTTTGTGATCGCCAGGGCCTTACCTGTGCCCAAGGGGTTGCTGTGATCATGTCGGTGCAATAGCCTCGCGTTGCGGGTGATGGTGGGACCTCAACTTCTTCTCCTTCAGCCGGCCAAAGGAGGAGAGCTCCGCGGTCTTCTACAGATCGTTCCTGCCACAAAAGACACTCTATAAGACTCTAAGAAGTATAGCAAATGCTCAAAACGAAACAATACAGGCCCAAAAGGAGAGTCCCGTACCAGTTGCGGACTTGAGAAGAGGGGTGGCCAAGTGTTATGACCACCCTTCTTCCCTCCGTTTTTGGTTGGAAAACCCCTTTCTAGGTATGTAGGAAGGTGGCCTACGTGCCTAGAGTGAGTGGGAAGGTGTGTGTGATATGCAAGAATGCTAAAGAGTAGAAGGAAAGAGAGAGGGAAGGAAGGAGAAGATCCTCGGTTGCAGGCGATGTAGCTCCTTATGGGGGCTCCTCCAGCTCCAAAGCAGCCCTCCTGGACGTTCCAACTTGTGAGAGGAAGAAGAGGATGAGTAGTAGAAGGTTGGGTGCACTTTCTCTCTCTTCTCTCAAAGCTTCAGCATATGGACGTCCAGCCTCTCCCCCCTTGCTTAGAGGGGCCAAGGGACTGTTATATAGACAGTGAGCTCGGGGTTGAGAGCCTTGGATGCTCAAGTGTGAAGAAACACACTTGCACACATGGCAATCTTGGTGAAATGCTCCAACCAATGGGTAGAGGCCACATAGGATTTTTACTGGGTCAAGGGGGTGCCAAGGTGGCCCAAATGCCCGTTGGGAACGGTCCCATGCGGTGCATGGGCGAGAGAAAGGCGCTAGTGGGCTATATTCTCAGGTTAGTTGCGCAGACCAGGTAAACGAGATTGACGTCAAGGGATCATGCCGCCAACACCATGCAGACGTCCATGGATGTGGACGTCAGGATGGGTCAACGTCAAGGGGGATTGCCGCCAACCAGTAGTCGGCGGCCATCGATGCTGCCGTCTACATGGTATCCGAGGCTGGTCAATAAATGGTCAAACGAGGCTTAATGGGCCAAAAGAGCCTTGCGGGAGATGGGCCAAATCGCGCGTCTACAAATGCCTCTCCGAGACATCCGGTCTTGCAAGGGAGCAGAGCGGACTGAAAGGTTGGTGTCTCGGTAAACAAAGGACGCGAAGATTTAATGGAAGGGCCATCTCCGAGGATAGGAATTCTAGCGAACCAAACGAAAGAGTCAGGCTAGAAACAGATGACGTATCGTCTAAGAGACAAAATAGGGGTAAGAAAAGGGTGATATACCCGTGTAACTACAACTGCGACCCAATGGCAGGGTCCCTGGCATGGCCGTGTCGGACTTTGACTAGTTTCTAGTGTGTCTGAGTCAAAGGAGTTGTAATATGACGGTTTAATCAGGAGGGTCTCATAACCAGAGCTCACGGGCTCGCTGGCCTAATCAGGACGTCGGTCCCGAATTTCGGAGGTCATGGAGACAAGGAGTTGGTTGATCTCTCAAAGGATTATCAAAAGATTCTAACTGGAATCACATGCTTGGAAAGCCTGAAGTCCGGAATTAAGCTCGCGACTGGCGAATGCTCAATTGAACTCAATAAGGATTGCTTGACTATTTGTGAAAGACACGGTGGGACAAGTGGAGAAGGGGGGACAACAAATACCCGATATCAACTTGGATAGTCATGAAGGGCGGACCCGATAGGCTACCTGAGCTGGGGGAGCCATGGAGCAATCATATGATCGAGGAAAATATATATATATATATATATATATTTTTGAGTGTTAGTAAGAGAATGTTAGCAGTGAAGATGCATGCTGGTGTGGGTTGCCTATCTAAAATGTAAGTTAGCACCAGAGGAAAATTCTAAAGGCCATACGAATAACTGAGAGATCGCAAACCCATCATGGTTTTTGGTGAAGGAGAACTTAGGGTTCACGGTCGCCAAGTTATTCGCCTCTGGTGGGGTCCTATGTTAGACATACCTGTAACGCTCAAGGTCGCATGAGCGTTCCGAAATGAAGCGCAGCTTGTGCTTAAGATATCTGCAAAACAACTCGAAGCACAAGATAAAGGATAATGGCCATATAAAGAATAAGAATTTAAAAATTTCCAGATAGTAAACGTCCACATCGCTGGCCGCCAGTAATCATGTTAACGTCCACAGATGTGGCCGCCAACCTGGCACTGACGTCCACCGATCTGGACGCCTACCTGACAGCGGATCAGACCGAAAAAATAGGTGATGGGAGTCCATAAGGACTCTCTCATCTCCTACCTCCGTCTCTCCCTGCTCCTGCTGCAAACCAGAGAGCTGAGAGACTGAAAAACACAGCGAAATGGCCTCTTCTTCAACCGGACGATCCACAGGCGCGAACCCCGGAGTTCTAAGTGAAGTTCCGGGTCACTTGAGCACATGTCTGGCCAATGGAGAGGTAAGCAATGATTATTTCTGCTCCTTCTTGGGCTGAAAATGCCCCGAACAGGGTTCTTACAAAAACCCCCACTCCCATGCAGGAAATCCCAGCATTCCCTAGCCAAGGCCAGGTACGGGCCTTTTCCTGGCTTGTGAACCTGGTAAATGCCATTACGCTGGACATGCGGGGCTATATTGGCATGTGGAACCTGAACTTCATGGTGGTGCTGGCGAAGAACATGAAGGACATGTGGTGGGGATTTGACGCCCTGGGGGCGTTGGTGGAGGGATGGCACCCGCACACGCACACGTTCGTGTTCCAGGGCTTCGAGGCGAGCGTGTTGCTGGAGGAGGTGGAACTATTCCTAGGATGGCAGCGGTGCCTGGAGTATGATGCAGCGACTCCTCTCCTCCCGTGGGAAGAGATCCTCGCGGACATCGTACGAGACAAGAAGGAGGTGTTGCGGATGACAAACAAGAACGGGATCTTCCTAGACCGGCTGGCCTGGTGGTTGATCCAGCATACGAGGGAGATTGGCGGAGAGAGGGCGACCCGGGGATTGACACTCTACCTGGATGGAGTCTTCCTGTTCCCCACGAGCGGTGACTTCATCCTTTATGAGCATGTGGGGATTCTATCCCTGTTGTGGCGCGGGCAGTCACTTGCCCCTGCGGTGCTGGCACACCTGTACAGTTCGCTGACCACAATGAGCCTAGGCGGACGCACATGCGGGAGCTTGTTCCTGCTTCAGGTATGGATGGAGGCTCACTTGAAGTTTGATTTTGCTGATGCACAACCTACCCCCTCCAGAGTCTTCCTTCGGAGTTCAGTGCATTGTAGCAAGGCATGGTACGAGCCAGAGGATGAGATCAAGTGTGTGACCGCACATTTGAAGGGCAAAGATGCTTGGAGAGATCATTTGGCATTTCTGGTAATGGATGACTTCATCGTGAGGCACTGTTTATGAGGACTATTGAGTTCAGAGCAAGGACTAGGGAGGACAGAGATTTGTGGTTAATTGGAGCTGATCGGATGGTGGTGTACCAACCACATTGGTGCCACTGTCAGCTTGGGATTCCACGGGGAATTCCAACTCCATCCAGTTGCACTGATATGATAATCACCAGGAAGAATGAAAGGATGATGAAGAAAGCTATGAAGACTTGGAAGAAATACTCAGTGAGCAAGAAGGTGGGACTGGCAGTGTAGGAAACACCGGAAGACGTATGACAGTATGAGGAATTCACAAACACTATTTGTCCCATTTC
This sequence comes from Colocasia esculenta, assembly GCA_014218235.1. NCBI lineage: Eukaryota > Viridiplantae > Streptophyta > Magnoliopsida > Alismatales > Araceae > Colocasia > Colocasia esculenta. The sequence goes on from CM024761.1 coordinate 63,928,564, forward strand.
ATGTGACTTTTTCATGGCCCGCAGGGCAAAATGATGTATCTTCCTGTTTTGAATAAGTGTAACACAAATTTGATGAATAAAAGTGAGTTGCATTTGTGTTGAATTGGCTTGAATTGCTTGACTTGTGGAATGTGTGGAATGAAATGGCCTCAAAAAGGTCCAAAAGAGTGTGCTGTGAGAACTGAGTGCGGGGGAGTCGACGTCCATATCGATGGCCGTCAAAGACTGGTAAACGTCCAGACACTGGTCGCCAACCACTGAGACAGATGGTAAACGTCCACACAAGTGGCCGTCTATTTCAAACTCGACGTCCCGACCTAGCCGTTTACCCAACTTCGAGGTCTGACATTGAAGAGACGTTGGCGTCCACACCCAGGCCGTCAAGGGCACGTCAGCGGCACAAGCTTGACGTCAGAAAAAGTTAAACGGCCAGAGCTTGACGTTAAACCAGAAAACTGCCTTTTTTGAACCGACGCTTTCTCCGGGCGCCACTTCATCTTCCTAAGCGCCGGGAGAAGCAACCCCGAACCCTTCACCTTGCTCGAGATTTCGATGATAACGAGGGAGAAACGAGGCATTCTCCGGAGCCGACGTCAACCGGAGGAGGAAGAGGAGGAGATGGAGGCAAGAATGGCGGAGGAAGAGGAAGAGGTGGCGGTGGGTGACATCCCGGAGGGGGAAGACACGATCGGAGAAGACGAGGGAGGAGATGAGACGGAGGTGGAGGTGCCTCGACGGCCTAAGGTAGGCCCCTAGAACCTGTGTGAATGTGTTTGATTTGGTGAAAAGGAGGGAAAACAGGGGAAGTGCCGTCGGGTTAGACAGGAACTCGGTTGCCGTCGAGTTCCTACCGGCGTCCAACCCCTTGCCGTCAAAAGGAACTTGACGTCAAGGTGCTGGTCGCTGACAGAGGAACTTGACGACCACCCATGGACGCTGACTCTTAGTGAACGGAAAACCCCTTGCTGTCAATGTTTGATAAACGACAGTCGATGCTGACGTTTACTTTACTGTGTTTTCCTGCAGGGCAAGGGGAGGATGAGGAACCGGGTCACCTGGGACCTGTACTGGGCATGGTACAGGGCGCTTCCGGAGGCGCAGCAGGCCCAGATAGCGAGGATGGGGTTCGGACATCTCCTATCGGTACGTCCTTTTCACTTAGATGTCCCTTACTTAGAGGCGTTGAGGGAGAGATGGGAGGAGGACTGCAAGGCATTCATCATGCCTTGGGGGCACATGATACCCACATTGGAGGATGTGGCGTATCTGACAGGGCTACCGGTTCAGGGAGAGCCGGTAGTCGGGCTGGAGAGGAGAGACTATTATGATGATATCGTAGAGTTGTTGGGGCCGGAGTTTGTGGCTGGTAGGAGGCGGCCGATCTGGAGCATCTTGCTCGGATCACTTTCAGAGGCTATGGGACTGAGAGGAGGGCGGAGAGGCCCCCTGGAGACTTTGGAGGAGTTCTATGCCAGGGTGAGGGGTCTGCTAGATCTAGGAGGCCGGAGCGAGGAGCGCTGTGTCTGGATCTTTGTCAGCTATTTCTTCGGGCGCCTACTGTTCGCGACGCAGTCATCTCAGATGAACTGCAAGTTCGTGCTGCTCTTGAGGGACCTGGCGCAGGCGGGGAGGTATGCTTGGGGCGCCGCGATGCTGGGACATCTCTTCTCACTTCTCCCGAGCAGCTCGCGGCGTTCTCAGAGCACCGGGGGCTTCACCCCCTTTCTTCAGGTACACAAATTTCTCTTAATGCTCATCATTGATTTTTCATTGATTAACTGCTGACTGACCATTCTTTTTGCTGCCTTGCAGATCTGGGGTATACGCGCTTCCTATGGGGCGCGGGACACTTGTAGAGGGGCGCCAGACAATGGTGCCTCTCATGGGGAGGTGGGAGGTGGCCCCGGACCCCAGAGTCACCGACAGGAGGGCTGGAGACGTGCGGGTCGCACTCGACCACTACCTGCACGATCAAGTATGAAAATCTCAACTAGCTCTTGCATTCTTTCAATTACTGCTGCATTTGATGTTACTGACCAGTGTTTTCTCATTCTTCTCAGGTAGTGTGGACCCCTTATGCGGGGGAGGCGAACGCTTCGCACCTGGCGGTGGCGGCGGGCCGGTCCCTTTTCGACCGCCACCACCTCTTACTGTGCCTCGGGACATGTGAGGTACTGTATTTGGAGCTGGTAGTGCGGACCCTGGGCTGGCACCAGTCGGCCATAGAGGTGCCTTCCCTCGGGAGAGAGGGACACTCGCGCTGGCGGTTCTTCGCTGAGGACCGTGACTGGGGGACGGATCACGGCAGCACCGTCGCCTACTGGCGCAATGGTGGCGAGCAGGTAGTGCAGCAGACGGCCCTCCTCGACAGTTCAGCGTACATGGAGGATTATCAAGCACGGTACACTGGACGACTCCGACTTGATCGGCGAGTGGTAAGTGAAACTTTTAACCTTAAGCCTTGGTTGGTGGATTGCCTCATTTGATTCTAACCTTGAAGTGCATTTGGCAGATGCCGGAGTCACAGGCCGTGCGCCTCCTAGAGGGACGGCTCGCCGAGCAGGAGGTGGAGTTGGCGAGGCTCCGCACCGAGGTTCGGACATTGGTAAGTAACATCTCGACCTATCTTGAAATTGATTTGACATTGATTTGATTCGATTGCTGACCAAGATATGTGAATGCAGAGGGCGGAGCAGCAGAGGGTGCGGGCGAGCCACGATGCAGGGGTGAGCTCGTCCGCCCAGCCGGCCGGAGGGGACCTGGCAGTCTGCCTGCAGGAGGCCCTGGATAGGGTGAATGAGCGGATCCAGGAGCTCGAGGCGGAGGTAAGATACTGAACCAAGCCTGAACACTTGTGATTTGATTTGATTTGATGTGTTTACTTTTTTTTGGTGTGCAGCGACAGGCAGGAGGAGTAGCGACCCTCCAGGCGCAGGTGGAGGCCCTGTGGCTGGATCTATCGAGGATGGAGGGTTGTATGATCGCGTTTCGGGACAGCGCGAGGGATGCGGAGGCCGAGAAGATACGGGCCATCGAGGCCCGGGTGCAGGCTATCGTGGACCAGGAGTTCCTGAAGAATCGGGTGCTGAAGAAACGCCGGGAGCAGCAGCGACAGACTCAGCAGGAGGCGGCCGGGAGGATGGGGTCCGTGTTGGGTCTCTTGATGACATCGTGTCATTGGAAGATCCGTCCGTCAGACGAGGAGTGGGAGCACGCCCAGAGGCTTCCACTGCGACGAGACCTCCCGTCCCAGACAGGCGTCGGGAGAGGGAGGAGGAGGAGGTCAGCAGCTCGCGTAGGCCGAGGCCTAGAGAGGGTGAGAGGAGAGAGGAGTGAGCTTTTGTACCACCAGGGGTATGCCCCTGTCATGACATGTACAGAACTTGATCATTATAGTGGAATTTGTGGACTTTTGTCATTTGCACTTGAATGGTTTGTTTCTGTTCTTTGGTTCCTGCATCCTGTATCCACAACACTTAAAGGAAACAGGTTAGTGTAGATCTGTTTTAAGCCCCTTGCCTACGATATACCTTTCTTGAGATCTGGTCAAGGGGCTAATGTCTAATCAAAGATAGGAACGTAATAAAAATAACTGAAAGGGAAATATGCACATGCATTTTTTTTTTGATAAGAAAATAAGAAGAATGTTAGTATATGTACATGGTACCACTAATTTTTTTGGATTTTGATTTTTCTAATTTTTTGGCTTTTAGAAGAAATTATGTACAACGTGAAATATATACATCAAAAGACATATATAAATATATATATATATATATATATATTGGATTTTTGGACTCTAAGACACATATTCATCACATGTTGTGGTATAGGGTCTTCATGATCTACTTAACCACAGAGGCCAAGAGTAAGGAGGGGAGTGCATGAAATCTTTAATGTTAGGCATTGCCCCTAGCCTTCTTGATGTTTTCCACCACGGGAGGTCTTATACAATCAAATTGCCCCTAGAGGGGGAAATGGGAAGAAAAGTATAGAAAATCATGTAGGACTTTGGTTCAAACTACTTTTTGTTTCCAAACCGAGATCTCATATTAAATAGACTTGGTCAACCATTATTTTCAGGGGGATTTTTTTTATTTTATTTCTGATTTCTGGGGTGGAGGCACGTACTTTTTGCTACCTCCTTGAGTTGGTCAGCCTTTTTCCGGGTACGTACTTTTTGCTACCCTTTTTTGACCTTTTGGCTTTTCTTTTCCCCTTTTGAGGCTTGATTTGACATTTTTCCCCTTGCTTTTTATTAGTTGCCCCTGTTTTATGGTGACCTTGTCCTCTTAAAAGAGAGTGGGTGGTCCCCTACTCGTAGTTTGTTCCGTTTCCAGACACGACCGAGTGGGAAAAGAATAGGGGAAACACATTGACCGGATGAGACTGCCCGAGTGTACTTGTGATTTTCAGTTAGGGGTAGTACTCCAACATCGTGAGGTGTGTGAATAAACCCTTCCTTACTAATGACCAATTGGAAAAAGTAGGAAAAGTAGACCCACACCTTAACAAGTGATGAATGACCGACTTGACGGACTGACTGACTGACTAAGGGTAGAATTTCTTGAGGTAGACTGCATTCAAGGGTGCGTTAGCTCAACTCCCTCGGCATCCACTAACTATAAGCGTTCCTTGAGTATGCTTCTTTGACAACGAACGGACCCTCCCAATTTTCTTGCAATTTGCTCCTGGGACCTGGTGCCTTTATGATTTTACGTTTTAGGACCAATTCACCTACTTCGAATTTTCTCTCAAGAACTCTTTTGGCATAAAAACGTGCAATTCTCTGACGATAGACTTGTGCATGGTTAGCCACTATCATTCGCCTTTCATCTAAGAGTTCACAACGTTGATCAGGATCAAGTTCGGAATCCAATTGAACTCTAAGCGAAGGGACAAAGATCTCATATGGGAGTATCGCATCCGATCCGTATGTCAAAGCATAGGGGGTTTGCCCCGTAGGAGTGCGGACGGAGGTGCGATAAGCCCAAAGAGCTTCAACCAAGCGATCTGGCCAGTCAGCATTGTTGTGAGATTTGCATGTTTTCTTTATGATTTTAATGAGAGTTTGTTAGTAGCTTCAGCTTGTCCATTACCTTGTGGATAATATGGTGATGAATGATGCAATTTAATGCCATATTTACCACACATGTCGCGAAGCTCCAATGAAGTGAATTGCGGTCCGTTGTCGGTGGCGATGTCCCGAGGCACACCAAATCTTGCAAGGATGTTGCGCTTGATGAACTTGACGACTGTTGAAGCTTTGACTTCTATGAACGCTTCTGCTTCAGCCCACTTCGTAAAGTACTCCGTGGCGGTCAGAATGAAGGACTTCTTACAAATTTCTCCGGTTCTGTCCGCAAGAGGACCGACCACGTCAAATGCCCACATGGCGAAAGGCCATGGTGCGATGAGAGGGTGAAGAGAAGAGGAAGGAGAATGAATTTTGTCACCGTGCAATTGGCATTTAGCATAGTGACGGACAAAATGGCAACAGTCCTCTTCCATGGTGGGCCAATAATAGTGTCTTAGCAATTTCTGGGCATTGCTCTACCATTAACATGGCCACCACATTCACTAGAGTGAGCGGCTTCAACAACATCTTGAGACTCGAATTCATCAAGGCAACGGAGATAGACCCCGCTGAGAGACTTTTTGTAGAGAATGCCACCTATGATCTTGTAATGCTCCGAGACGCGATGAATTGCCCGTCTATCAGCAGAGGTGGCATAATCAGGGAAGGATCCATCTTTGAGAAAGTTTTCGATGTCAAAATACCAGGGATGGCCATCTTCAAGGTCAATTTCTGGCTCTTTGGAAAGCGCATGGACCCGAAGGGATGGAGAAGGATGCACGAGTTGAGAGAACCACAGATCGACATGGGAAGGGACTCTTAATCTCTGGACGGAGACAGTTTCAGAAGACTTTCCCAAAGGAATGGGAATGGAAGACGCGAGGGAAGCGAGGGAATCTGCTAGGATATTTTGGGCCCTAGGAGTGTGAACTAAGGTGAGCTTCCTAAACTGCCAGACTACTTTTCCTACCAACTCTTGGTATGGTTTCAGCTTGAGGTCCCGGGTCTGGTACTTACTAAGAGATTTCCGGAGTATCAATGCGAATCTCCAATAATCCTTAACTCCTTGACTCTGAGCAATAAAGCCATTTTCAGCCCGACTAGGAGAGCTCGTACTCAGCCACATTGTTCGTGGCTCAGAAGTTTAACTGATAGGCGTGCGGAATGACTACCCCTTCCGGTGAGAGGAGGACTGCCCTATCCCACACCCTTTGGAATTAAGAGCCCCGTCGAAGTAAAGCACCCACGAAGGTTCACCATCGATAATGGCTCCTAACTCTTCATCGGGAATGCTTTCATCAACGGGGGAGTATAAAGGTAAGGGGTGGTGGGCCAAATGCTCAGCTATGGCATGCCCCTTGATTGACTTTGGTTGACATAGGTGATATCAAATTGGTTAAGGAAGCTTTGCCACCTCATCAACCGCTCAGTCAGGACGGGCTTCTCGAGCAAGTACCGAATAGGGTCCATAAGCGCCAGAAGTTTCACTTCATGAGCCAAGAAATAGTGCTTCAACTTCTGGGCAACCCAGACGACGGCCGCGCACGTTCTTTCCATGGCGGTGTACTTATTTCAGCCTCATTGAAAAACTTGGATAAATAGTACACCACTCTCTCCTTCTTCTCGTCGTCGTATTGGGCCAAAACCGCTCCAGTTGAGTCTTCAGTGGTTGACACATAGAGCAGTAAAGGCCGACCCGGGACCGGAGGAGCTAGAACAGGGAGATTAAAAAGATAGCTCTTCAATTCATCAAAGGCCTTCTGACATTTATCGTCCCAATCAAACTTCGCCTCTCCTCTAAGCATCTCGTAGAAGGGCTTACAGCGGATTGAATGCAAGGAGATAAATCTCCGAATAAACTGGAGTCTGCCAATTAGCCCTCTGACTTCTCTGATATTCCTAGGAGGAGGCATGTCAATTATTGCTTTGGCCTTGTTAGGATCAATTTCAATTCCGGCTTACTTACTATGAACCCGAGCAATTTCCCGAAGAGACACCAAAGACGCACTTCTTGGGGTTCATCTTAAGATTGCGCTCTCTAGACCTTTAGAGAACCACCCGAGGACTTAGCATGGCCATGTCGAGTCTTTGATTTTACCAAGACATCGTCCACATAGACCTCCATGTGCACATGCATCATGTCATGAAATATCGCCATCATAGCCCTTTGATAGGTTGCTCCCGCATTCTTTAATCCGAAGGGCATGACGACATAACAATAAGTCCCCCAGCGCGTTGTAAATGAAGTTTTCTCCTGGTCTTCCTCCGCCAAGCGAATCTGGTTGTACCCAGAGAAACCATCCATAAACGACAAAAGCTCGAAGCCGGCAGTATTGTCCACTAGGACATCTATGTGTGGGAGAGGGAAATCGTCCTTTGGGCAAGCACGATTAAGGTCACGGAAATCTATACAGATCCTAACCTTATCGTCCTTCTTCATTACAGGGACGATATTAGCTACCCACTGTGGATATAGCACAACCCTAATAAATTTGGCTTTGTGCAACTTGTCAACCTCCTCTTTGATCTTGAGTGCAAGCTTAGGATGTAGCCTTCTCAACTTTTGCTTGACGGCCTTTGCGTCGGCTTTAGGACCAAACGATGCTCGACCAAAGAGGTATCGAGTCCCGGCATGTCCTCATAAGACCAAGCAAATCCGTCGGAAAATTCTTTGAGAATGGCTACCAGAGCTTCTTCTTCTTCAACACTCAAGTTGGCACTAATCAAAACTGTCTTCGGGGATTCTTCAGTGCCAAGGTTGACTTCTTTAGTGGGCTCATCTGCAGCCATGGTTGGCTCGTCGAACCTCTTTGTGCCATCCACATAGGAGCTCACTGGGTCCTCTTCTCCCAACCCAGGATCTCCCAACTCACTCTCCTCATCAAAATCTAGCAGATAGACTCCTAAACCGTCATCTACAGAGTCACCTTCTTCAAAGTAAGACTCGACGAGAGCAGGATCCTCAAGAAATTCTGGCACCTGACTTAACTTAGCACACTTCTCAGCCAAGGCCATGACAAAATGGGCAGGAACTTGCCTACCCTTCTCCTTGCGCACGCATGGCTGAGAGGAACTAGACTCCTAAACTTAAACCAGACCCTAGACTAGCCTCTAGACCTGACTCTAAACTAGAATCTAGACCACTATTTACATGACTGCTATGTACAAAACTATGTACAGGGGAAGTGCTCCTAGAGGAGCAAGAGGAGGAGGAACTTAAGCCGGAAAGCGTCGGCCCTGGCCGAGCGGGAGAGGTTCCAGAGAGGGGGTGCTCAATGGAGACCTCGGATTTCCAATTTTCAAAATTGGCATTTTTTTTGGGAGTCAAGGCCAAGAACCATGAGTTGCTGACTCACGGTAGCCTCGACTGGCGAGATGAGGGATGGAGAGAGAACATGAGGAGAAAGAAGGGGATTAGAGGTGGATGGAGTAACTGAATTGTGTGGCGGGCACACAGCAGTAGAGGGAGATGGAGATGATGGTGGTGAAGATGGGGAATAGGGGAGATCAGACCCAAAGAGGGAGAGGAGGCCAAAATCGTCAGAAATGTCCTCTATTTGGGCATCCTCTTCTTCTTCTTCATCCTCACTCCCAGAGTAAGGTATTTCTTCAATTATGGGCTCCCTGGTCCCCAACTGGGTTGGCCCCTGAACAAAATGCTCCTTTAAAGTCCAGGTAAGAGGTTGATATGGTATAAATGGGTTCGGATGGACAGGGTCTGGGCGGAAACCTAGACCGGCCTTGGGTAACAACCTCCTAATTGCCTGGACGCTCTGGATCTCTCCCTTTTCATCCGTGCCTAGCTCGCGGCCATGAACATAGCCGATATTGGCCATCACTTCCCAACCCTTTCCCGGGAGACATGGAACATGGGGTTCTACAGCAGGCTTGGGAGGTTGGCCGAGCTCACAGGGTGTGGGGAAGTCAAAAAGAGACATGACTGGCTTCTTCCCCTTATCCGGAATGAAAAGGTGCGGCATCTGCTCTGTGGTAACCGCATTGAGGGTCTCCAAGATGGGAATGCTCTTAATCTTGATCACCCGGCCATTGAAAGGAAATTTGAAGCATTGGTGGGCGGTGGAAGGGACCCCTAGAGTCTGTTCTAGCCAAGGACGACCGAGAATGGCCTTGTAGGCCGGATCAACGTCAAGAACTAGGAACTCAGTGGACATAGTGACAGGTCCGATTCCTAACTTAAGAGCAATTTTACCTTTGGCAACCCTTTTGGAGTTGTCATAGGCGGCGATGGTGGAGCAGCTTTTCTCTAGATTCTCTTCCCCTAAACCCAACTACTTAAGGGTCTTCATCGGACAGACATTAATGGATGCCCCAGTGTCGATGAGAGTGGAGTCCACCGAAACCCCATTGAGGTTGATGGTGAGACAAAGAGGGAGTGAACGACACTCGGGGGCGGCAAGATCCTTGTCCGAGAAGGAAACTGAGGGTCCTTGGGTGAGAGAAAGAATGGCATTGGTGACCCCGCTAGGAGGGAGGTCATCATTAACCATGATTTTCTAAAGAAACTGGAGGAGAGTGGATTGATGCGACGGCGACCTCCGAATCAATTCTAAAATGGACACCCTTGCGGGTGTCTTATCCAAATGTTGGAGAATGTCATATTCGGTGCCAGCCGGAGGTGGAGGCCCATTATCCTCCTCATCTTGGGATGGCCGCGGAGGCGGAGGAATGATCCGGTTTCGGAGCGTGACATGTACGACCTCCTGAGACTGAGGGCGGATGAGCTGGAGGGGTCTGGAGGATGACTCATTGGTAGGGGAAGTGATGATAGTGGGGTAAGCATCTTGGGGAGGACGGATGAGCACTAAAGGTCTCTCTTCAAGGATGGCATCTACCGAGATAGAAGGATCTTGAGACTCGGCAGTGGGACACGGGTACCATTCTTCGAAACCTTCTACCCCCCACAGTTGCTCTCTCCTCACAACCCAGGGCCCTAGGTGTATCATGGTATGCACATTCTCTTGGGCTCTGAATGAGGAGGGGTTGTTGGTTTGGTGATTGGGGAGAGGGTTACTGAAAATACCAAGGTCTTTTTTGGTGTACCTAGACTTGGCTATGGCCACCTTGACGTCATCCCAGTTGATTCTACCTTGGTCATTCATATCATAGACCCAGTCACGAAAGGTAAAGCAATTGTTGATGAAGTGACCATGGGCCCTATGGTATGGGCAATACTTGGAGGTGTCCACCCTTGGATTGATGTTCTCCCTTTATGGGGGGAGTTGAATCGCATCACAGGACATGAGGGCGAAGAACATGTCCTCGAGAGTCTCAGGGAGAGGAGGGTAGTGCGACCTTTTGGGGCCAGGTTGGGTGTATCCAGAAGGAGGGGAACGACAGAGTAAGGCTTGGAGGGGTGAGATGGGAATTGGTGAGGGTTGGAAGAAGGGTTGGAAGGAGGTTGGGAGGATTTGTTGGGAGGCCTCAAAGGCTGTCTGCAGGCACTGACAGACTCATTGATGGTCACCCCCTCGGTGGTGGGTGCCGCGGGAGCCTTACGTGCCTTTGGCTTCCCTTCAAAGAAGTGTGGGAGAGAGGAGTCCTTGATCTGATTTTCAATCACCCTGGCTCTGTTATAAAGATGTGAGAAGGAAGGGAACTCACTTAGCATTAAAACGGAACGGAGCACAGGGGTGGTGTTAGTGACTAACAAGGTTATGGCTTGCGACTCAGGGATGGGAATGTCGGCTCTCGAGGCCATGGACCTCCATCGATTGGCATAAGTGACAAAGTCTTCGTTCGGCTTCATCTTTTCCGCCACCAAGTCGGGGAGTGTAGGGACTTGAGTGGCCATGTATGAATAATGGGAGATGAATCGCTCGGAGACAATGTCAAAGTTAACGAGATCCGATGCGGGTAGAGAGGTAAACCATCTCAAAGCTTCCCCTTCTAACGATTGTTGGAAGAGGTGAACTAAGAGGACCCGATCATATAACCACCGATGGGAATCCATGGTAAAGCCGGCGAGGTGGAATTGGGGGTCGGAAGTCCCATCGTACTTGTGGTACTTTGGGGCCTGAAATCGGGGGGAAAGTAAGCGTTGGGGAGCTTGCAGTAGTTTAGGAGTGAATGAGGTTTAGAGTGGGACAAGGATTCTGCCACAAGCTTCCTAACAAGACCTTCTACCTCCGAACGGGGAATGGATTCGGGTTGGACAAGAGGTGTGATTTGGACAGGTGGTGAATAAGCGGACGGAGGAGTGAGAATGGGAGTAGGCGAAGGATTGGAAGTGACGGGAGGAATGAAGGTGGAGACGGGAACCCGAGGTGGGGTGACCAGCCTAGGGGTGGGCCTAGATGTGGAGGCATTGAAAGGGGACGGGGATGGAGTGGAAGGAGACGTCGCCGTCTGGATGGTATGCTTGGAAAGCATTGAAATAATTTCATCGGGCGAATAGCGAGACATGAGTTTAGAAAACTCGGGGTCCTCTTGAGTACTTTGGGGATGAGTGGGGTTGACCCTCAAGCTGACTTCCTCATTGTCGGCCTGGGAGGATGATTGGACTGATTCCTCGGGCTGAATATTAGTGTTTATCATGCCGACCATTTCATTGACATTATCATCATATTCGAATGTCGGTTCATTATCCATATTAACAGGGTCCAACCAAGTGTCCATTAGCACACAACCTATGGATTTTAAAATGGTTTAAGTTGAAGTGATTACACTATTTTCAGCAGAAGTATGGATTTCTACCAATCAATGTTATCAAACAACGTCCCCAAGATTTTTTTAAATGTCAAAGTTATGTGTTAAGTTAAGTTAAGTTGAGGGCCGTTCTCTCCAATTTCACTTGAACCCCGGTGAGTAGGTGAACTAGATAGGATGGGTAAAGGTCCTCCTGCCCCGTACCGTGAGGGAATCCACGGGATTTAGGGACTTATAGAGTTTTCTTCGGAGTCAACCCGATTTACCGAGAGGGAATCCCCGAGTAAAAGGTCGTAAACCGAAGAAGGGTGATCCTAGAAATGTGAGGGGAGGCTAGAAGAGAGGAGGAAGATGACCCCCCAATGACTGAGGACCGTCAGTGACAATCAGTAAGCAAACAAGAAACAAAATCAAAGCAAAACAATCAGAAAAAGGTTAAAATCATGCTTCTGTGACAATCAACGGCATACATATGGACGCCAAGTTTATCAAAAGCAGATAAACGACTAGATCGACTGACGTTGAAACTGAGTAGACGAAAACCTATGTGGACGCTAACAATAACTAAATGGCAGGAAAGATGGACGCTTACCTGGATAGGCAGCAAGATCGCTTGCCGTCTACTTGGATGCACACAAACCGCAGCAGCACTGTTGTCCCACCGTGATCGCCAGAAAAGAGCTATGGACGTCGCGTTTCGCCTCCGTTGTTGTGGCCAATGTGTGTGGCCCTCCTCGGCGGTGGTTCACGGACGTGCCGCTCCCTCGTTGGCGATGAAGGACATGCCGGTTGACCTTGTTGACTCTCCGTTTGACTAAGTTGACTGAGGAGAGACAAAAGGAACCAGTGAAGTATGGGAGATGTTTGTGATCACCAGGGCCTTACCTGTGCCCAAGGGGTTGCTGTGATTACGTCGGTGCAACAGCCTCGCGTTGCGGGTGATGGTGGGACCTCAACTTCTTCTCCTTCAGCCGGCCAAAGGAGGAGAGCTCCGCGGTCTTCTACAGATCGTTCCTGCCACAAAAGACACTCTATAAGACTCTAAGAAGTATAGCAAATGCTCAAAACGAAACAATACAGGCCCAAAAGGAGAGTCCCGTACCGGTTGCGAACTTGAGAAGAGGGGTGGCCAAGTGTTATGACCACCCTTCTTCCCTCCGTTTTTGGTTGGGAAACCCCTTTCTAGGTATGTAGGAAGGTGGCCTACGTGCCTAGAGTGAGTGGGAAGGTGTGTGTGATATGCAAGAATGCTAAAGACTAGAAGGAAAGAGAGAGGGAAGGAAGGAGAAGATCCTCGATTGCAGGCGATGTAGCTCCTTATGGGGGCTCCTCCAGCTCCAAAGCAGCCCTCCTGGACGTTCCAACTTGTGAGAGGAAGAAGAGGATGAGTAGTAGAAGGTTGGGTGCACTTTCTCTCTCTTCTCTCAAAGCTTCAGCATATGGACATCCAGCCTCTCCCCCCCTTGCTTAGAGGGGCCAAGGGACTGTTATATAGACAGTGAGCTCGGGGTTGAGAGCCTTGGATGCTCAAGTGTGAAGAAACACACTTGCACACATGGCAATCTTGGTGAAATGCTCCAACCAATGGGTAGAGGCCACATAGGATTTTTACTGGGTCAAGGGGGTGCCAAGGTGGCCCAAATGCCCGTTGGGAACGGTCCCATGCGGTGCATGGGCGAGAGAAAGGCGCTAGTGGGCTATATTCTCGGGTTAGTTGCGCAGACCAGGTAAACGAGATTGACGTCAAGGGATCATGCCGCCAACACCATGTAGACGTCCATGGATGTGGACGTCAGGATGGGTCAACGTCAAGGGGGATTGCCTCCAACCAGTAGTCGGCGGCCATCGATGCTTCCGTCTACATGGTATCCGAGGCTGGTCAACAAATGGTCAAACGAGGCTTAATGGGCCAAAAGAGCCTTGCAGGAGATGGGCCAAATCACGCGTCTACACCTAAAGCTTAGTGTTTTCATTTCAGGGAGGCCTTAGGGCATCAAAATGGTACCTGGACAGCGGGTGCTCAAGGCATATGTCAGGGAACAGAAAAATTATCTCTCAACTAAAAGCCGAAGAAGGAACAGTTACTTATGGAGACAATGGGAAAGGCACAGTTATTGGTACTGGATCAGTTGGCAGTAAAGGAAAACTCATAATTGAAGATGTTCTTTGTGTAAAGGGTTTGAAGCATAACCTCATAAGCATCAACCAACTATGTGACAAGGGTCACCAAATAAAGTTTCAAGAATCCAAGTGTATTATCATGAAGGATGGAGTAGTTATTTTTGAAGCAAATAGAGAAAAGAATCTGTATGTTCTGTATCTTGAAGAACTGAAAGGACAAGATGTTTGTTTGGCAGCAAATAGAGATCAATCAACTGAATTATGGCACAGAAGATTAGGACATTGCAGCTTAGATAGTATGAGGAAATTATTAAAGAAAAGCTTAGTGGAAGGTCTACCAAAGGTCAGCACGAAAATGGAAGGTATTTGTAGACCATGTGCAAAAGGAAAGCACACTAAGAGCTCCTTCAAGTCAAAGACCGTGGTAACCACCTCAAAACCCTTAGAACTCCTTCATATGGATTTGTTTGGGCCAATGAGGACCACTAGTCTTGGAGGAAAGAATTTTGGATTTGTCATAGTTGATGACTACTCCAGATTTACATGGGTAACATTCTTAGAACATAAAGATGACACATTTGAAAGCTTTGTCAGTTTCAGCAAGAAGGTTCAGAAAGACAAGAAATTCAGCATTGTTAGTATTCGATCAGATCATGGGGGTGAATTTCAGAACGAGAAGTTTGTAAAATTCTGTGAAAATGAAGGAATTGAGCACAATTTCTCAGCACCAAGGACACCACAGCAAAATAGAGTTGCTGAGAGGGAGAACAGAACCTTATTGGACATGGCAAGAACCATGCTGTTAGAATATGACTTGCCAAGGTATTTCTGGGCTGAAGCAGTGAACACGGCAAGTTACATCATCAACAGAGTTATGATCAGGCCATTCCTGAAGAAGACAGCGTACGAATTATTCAAAGGAAAAAAGCCAAAGATCAGTCACTTTAGGATATTTGGATGTCCTTGCTTCATCCACAATAATGGAAAAAGAGATATTGGTAAGTTAGATGCCAAGTCAGATGAAGGCATCTTCATGGGGTACACCTCTAAACCTAAAGGCTATAGAGTGTTTAATAAATGCACTTTATTAATTGAACAGTCAGTTCATATTATTTTTGATGAAACTAACCCTTCCTTGAGAAAGGAAGAAGATAGTGACATTGATGATGCAGATAAATTGTCTAAGAAACTAAAGGATATATCTATTGAAGACAAGGATGATTCACCTCTGGAAGACCTACAACAAAAGGACATTACACATAAAAATCTTCCAAAGGAATGGAGATACAAGAAAGATCACCCACCTGAGAACATCATTGGTGATCCATCTGTAGGGGTAAGAATTAGAGGTAATATAATACCCTTTGATTACCTAGCATTTGTTTCTCAGATTGAGCCTAGGACAGTCAATGAAGCTCTAATTGATGAATCTTGGATTATAGCCATGCAAGATGAACTAAACCAGTTCAAGAGAAACCAAGTATGGTCACTTATTCCCAGACCATCAGACCATCCAGTTATTGGCACCAAGTGGGTGTTCAGAAACAAATTGGATGAGACTGGTGTGATCCTAAGAAACAAGGCCAGACTGGTAGCTCAAGGCTATTCCCAAGAGGAAGGCATAGATTTCGATGAAACCTATGCACCTGTAGCTAGACTTGAGGCTATTAGAATTTTACTTGCATATGCATCGGCAATAGATTTAAAACTATTTCAAATAGATGTTAAGTCTGCATTTTTAAATTGTTTTATCAAGGAGGAAGTTTATGTGGAACAACCTCCAGGTTTTGATGATACAGAATTTCCGAATCATGTTTTTAAACTTCATAAGGCATTGTATGGTTTAAAGAAATCACCTAGAGCCTGGTATGAAATGCTTAGTTCTTTTCTTTTAAACCATGGTTTCAGTAGAGGTCAAGTTGATAGCACCCTTTTTATAAAGTCAAAGGTCAAACATATCTTACTTGTTCAGATTTATGTAGATGACATAATTTTTGGTTCCACTGATGAATCTCTTTGTAAGTACTTTGAGAAGCTCATGCAGGGTGAATTCGAAATGAGCATGATGGGAGAGCTCAACTACTTCCTTGGATTACAAATCAAACAAGGAAAGGAAGGCACTCACATCTGCCAAGCAAAGTACACAAAGGAACTCCTGAAGAAATTTGGTTTCGAGAACGCAAAGCCACTGTCAACTCCCATGAGTACATCAACGAGGATGGACAGTGACAAGGATGGTAAGAAAGTAGATCAAAAGATCTACAGAGGTATGATAGGTTCATTACTTTATTTAACAGCTAGCAGACCTGATATTTTATTTAGTGTATGTATGTGTGCTAGATATCAGGCAGATCCTAGAGAATCACATCTAATCTCAGTAAAAAGAATTTTTAGATACTTATCTAGAACTCATGACTTAGGTCTTTGGTATCCAAAAGCATGTGAAATTAACTTGGTAGGATACTCTGATGCTGACTACGCTGGATGCAAGGTAGATAGAAAAAGCACCAGTGGATGTTGTCAACTCCTTGCAGGATGTTTGATATCATGGTCCTCCAAGAAGCAAAATTCAGTGGCACTATCAACTGCTGAAGCTGAGTATGTTGCTACTGGGAGCTGCTGTACACAACTCCTATGGATCAAGCAACAACTTGAGGACTATGGGCTTCACATCAAAACAATTCCCCTGCTGTGTGACAACACAAGTGCTATAAATCTCACCAAAAATCCAGTACAGCATTCAAGGACCAAGCACATTGAGGTTAGATACCATTTCACAAAAATCTCACCAAGGACCAGCATTCAAGGACCATGGTAATTTAGAAATATCTTTTATTGATACAAATGGTCAGTTAGCAGATATCTTCACAAAAGCCTTACCCGAAGAGAGATTCACATCTCTTAGAAGTGAATTGGGCATGTGTAATTTTGAAAAGATTTCTGTTTATACTGATATATAAATTTTCAAAATTTAAGGTATCTTTCTTTCCATAACGTTAAGCAAGAGATATACTCAATTATCCTATTTTGACGGTCTCTCTTGGAAAAGTTCTTTTGAAAAGTCAAACCTATTTGTCGTTTCCTCCCACTTTTTGACACCTCACTTTTCGATATAGTATTCATTTATTTACTCTAAAATCGACGTGGGAACGATTCATCTCCTACCTTTTACCTTTTCCCTCTTTCATCTGGGTGCCTGAGCCGATGCCCTAACGATTCCGACATCGACTCTCTGCAAAATTCGAAGCCTCTCTCTTCTTCCCACGAAGAATTTCTTGAGGGTTTTCTCTCCTGCCACCATCTCATCTCTCCAGAAAAACTTTTCCACCAAAATCCATGGCCGCACCAGCTATTTTCGGCAGTCTTGGGGGCTACAGCGCTGAGTTTCTAACGGCCAAGTAGCAGGAAAAGTTTACATTTGTGAAGACAAAGGTGTGTGGAAATAAGAAGGTAGATGTTGCAGACTTGGAAAGGAATGGAATGCATAGTATAGTAGAAGCTATGAGCAAGATGAAGTGGACCGATATCGCTACTTTCTCTGAGGTAAGCTACCCGGACCTTGTGAAAGCATTCTATGTTTGTTTTAGAACAGAGGCAGATGGGTCCTTGACCTCATCTGTCAAGGGAACCCAGATAAGAATAGTTCATGAGTTGTTGAAATTGCTGTTTGGAGTGAGTACCTCTGGACACAGTGGGGTTCACACCGTGGACGCCCAAGCAAAGGGTCTTGGAATTATAGGACCTGGTTTTAGACTGAGAGATGGAAAATTGGATATAAATGAGTTGAATGCATTTAATCGCTTGCTGCACTTCATTGTTTGCCAAATTTCAGTTCCTAGAAGTGCTACCTATTCAACCTGTACCAAGGCGGATTCAGATATGATGTTTTGGGCTATTCAGAACAGGGAAATAAACATGGCCGAAGTGATGATGGAAAGAATGAGATTTGCCCATGATCAAATCTGGGATACTAAGAGTAAGTTAAATGTATCCTTGCCATATGCTCACCTGCTCACCAAAGTCTTTAAGCATTTTGGAATATATGTGCCTGGAGTTGTTGTAGAGAAGATGGGCCAAGCAATTAGGTCCAGAAATTTGAGGAAAAGTGAATTTTCAGTGGTCAATGGTGTATGGACAAAAACATCTGTGGCTGAGGGTGAAGCCATTATTGGTGAAGCCCAAGATGTCCAACAAGAAATAGCACTAGCAGTAGCAGAACCAGCAGCAGAAGAGGCCCCAGAGTCTAGAGCATCACAGGAAGCAGCAGTAGAAAGAGAAGATGCAGTGGAAGCTTCAGTAACTCAAGGAGAAGTAGCAGTGGAAGATTCTGGCAGAAGAATAGAGGAGGTTCCTCCTGAGATTGTTGTTCCTGCTGAATCAATATCAGAGGATCCTCTACCCACCTCCAAAGTGGCATCTGTGCTCCGAGAAGTATTGGATTCCATTCACTCCACCCCAGTGATTCCAAAAACTGGTGGGAGTTTGGTAAAAGAGGTTGTGGCATCTGGCCACATTGAAGATACTGTGATGGTAGATGCTCCCATTCAGGGGAGCAAGAATGAATTGTGGAAGAGGCTCCTATTCATGGGGAGTAAGAGATTGAGAAGGAAGCAGCATCACAGGGGGATCATACTGAAGATGCCTCTGTAAATGAAAGGCCAAATGAAGTTCATGTTGAGGTCGAGGAGCAAGTGGAAAGGAGAAGCAAAAGCAAGAAAATTACTCACAAAAGACAGAGGAAAATTCAAAAGAAAGTGAACTTGAAGCCTATCTTGAAGAGGTTGGATGATCAAAGTGAGATCTTGAGCTCAGTGCAGTCAAATGTAAATTCTATTATTGTGAGCCAGGCATCAACCTCCAAGGAACTTTCTCAGATACGGAATGCCATGAAGTGGTTTAATAAGGAAATGGGCGATATGAAGAACTTGATTTTTGAGTTCCTGAAGGCAGTTGGAACTAAAGATCCTCCTCCATCTGCCCCTCAAAGCAATGCAGATATTGTTCCTAGGCCACCGGGCCATCAATTCCAGAGGCTGGGCCCTCAGGGCCATCAGTTCACGAGGCTGGGCCATCAGGGCCGAAGACAGCAGCAAGCAAGCAGGCAGCAGAAGAGGTTGAACCTTCTGAGCACTTGGTAGTTGAGCCACCAGGGCCAGTGATCTCCAAGGCTGGGCAGCAGGATGTAGAAGAGTCAGCAGTTGCTTCTGAAGCCCCTGAGTCTTCATCCCTTGCAACTCCAGCCCCTTCCTCACCACCATCCTCTTCCACAGCACCTCCAGCTCCACCCACCTTCAAACAACCTTTGCCCCGCACAATTTCCTCACCAACACCTTTTCCATCTCAATCTTCCCTCTCTCCTACTTCTTCCCCAATCCTTCCTCTTCCTCCATCTATCACTGAAGACCCTCCAGCCTCCTCATCAGCTGGGGCATCCTCCTCATCTGGTCCTTCTTCCACCAGATCCACTTCCACCTTTGATCCAAGGTGACTTCTTTATCCTCCTACTCCACCTACATCAATTACTTTCATACCTGAAAACCCACAACTTGGCAGCGCCCTTCTCACCCAAGCTGAGGATGAGTTTGAACGCTCAATACTCACCTCAATTCTGGCAGTTGCCAATCATGTCCACAGGACTGATTCTCCCAGTCCTGCTCAGAAAAAGAGGAAACTCTCCACCTCTATCTCTCTACCCTCTACACCCAAATTTCCTCCTCCTTGGTTCTCCCTCACTGCTGAAATTGAAAGGAGACCAATCTATCGAGAATATCTACAGAAATGCATTCTCTCTACAATTTTTGGGATCCCCATCTTAACCTCACTGAACATCTTCACATTGTTCTTCCCTATTGCCACATGTCCAAAGCAAACCAATCCAAAATCTTCCAGTCAGCTGAGTGCAAGACTAAAGACCAGTGGGCAAAAGGGCACAAGACTCTATACAGTAAATACCTCAAAGCCAAAGCAGACAGCATTTCTCGTCGAGATCACCCACTCTCTCTCTCTGAGTGGTTTGTTTTTCATCATCAAACTGTCTGGGGCCAGTTCATTCTTAAGGAAATCAGGATAGCAAGGCATTTTCAGCTCTATAATGATTACTGCTATCTGAATAAGATCCCTGAGGTTTAGTTTGGTCAATTCCATGGAGCCCTTGCTCACCTCCGGATTGAACATCCAGTAAATTGCTCCTTCCAAGTGGATCTCACAAGCCTCAGAATGCCTGATATTGTTTTTCTTCCCAAGTTACATTCACTAGTTTTTGATTCCTCTGCTGGCTCTCATGCTTTTGAAAGATTTGCTCGTGTGATGGGCCGTCAGTCAGCTAAGCAGGGTCGCCTCCCCTCCTTTCTGAGGTTCATATTCAGAGAATACCATTTGGGGCACATCTCTTCTGAGGTTCTGGCTCCCTTAATCTCTGAGTGTGAAAGGCTTTCTCCCACGGATTGGGCAAAGCACTATCATCAGTCTGCTCTCCAACTGGAATCAGTCAACAGTTCTTTGTTCAAGGAAGGGAAGCCGAGTCTATCTGCTGAAGCCTTCTTGGATCTGAATTCCATAAATCCAGTTCAAGAATTGTATGTTCAATGGGCCTCAAGATATTCAGCTTTCTTTGCTTTGAAGAGGGACCTGCATGATCACCAGATTGTCTATCCTATCACCCTTGATCGGTTCCTTCAGCGTCCTAGCTTTGGGAAGAGTACCTACTTAAGATTCACTATGGACAAGGATCAGTATGCACTATTCCTGGAGAAACAACGGCAGTTGTATATTCAGCGCATGATCCCTTCCATGGGTGATTCTTTCACCATCGCACTTGGAGTTTTAAGGCAACTTTTTGAAGACCAAGAGATTAAGGCATGGACTGCTATTTCTCAGCATGCCTCTCTTCTTTTTCTCTGGTCTATCTTCCTGTACCTTCTCAAAAGTAATACCATATCTTTGTTTGTGTGTCTTTTCTCTTCTTCTTTGTCTCAGTTTATCTTTTTTCTTAATGACAAAAAGGGGGAGAAATTTCCTTAGCATTTCTGACATACAAAGCTTTTATTTTCAGAAATACAAAGTTAGGTCACTTATGCTTATTGATAAGTTTAGTTTTGTTTTGTCATCACCAAAAAGGGGGAGATTGATGATCAGTATGTTTGATGATCAGTCTGTTCTCATGTAATTCTAATTAATTACATATTGATTTTGGTGAATAACAAAACGTGATTAACAAAACCTTCTCAAGTTTTCTAACATACATTCTATAAGCTTGTGAGCACAGGAAAAATCTCAAGGAAAATCAAGCCCATTTGGTAAGTATTAGTACATCTATAGCATGTCAAGTTCAGTATGATATTTCTCTAAGTCCACATCGACTTCTATTGAAAATCACAACGATTTCTTAAAGCTGTAACGATTTGATGTCATAATGATTTCTTTGTAGAAACTCTGTTTGATTACAAACAAATCGTTCCCATAACGATTTCTTAAGTCATCACAATGATTTCTTAAGTCCTCGTAACGATTTGCTCTTCACAACGATTTCTTAAGTCATCACAACGATTTCTTAAAACCTCGTAATGATTTGCTCTTCGCAACGATTTCTTAAGTCATCACAACAATTTCTTAAGACCTCATAACGATTTGCTCATCGCAACAATTTCTTAAGTCTTCGCAACGATTCCTTAGGACATCGCATTGATTTCTTAAGAACTCATAACGATTTGCTTCCCGCAACGATTTCTTAAGTGTTCGTAACGATTTCTTTGCTGAACATAACGATTTGCTTCCCGCAATGATTTCTTAAGTGTTCATAACGATTTCTTCATTGAACACAACGATTTGCTTCATGCAACGATTTCTTAAGTATTCATAACGATTTCTTCATTGAACACAACGACTTGCTTCATGCAATGATTTCCTAAGTGTTCATAACGATTCCTTCATTGAACACAACGATTTGCTTCATGCAACGATTTCCTAAGTGTTCATAACGATTTCTTCACTGAACACAACGATTTGCTCTCCACAACGATTTCTTCAGTAAACATAATGATTTGGTTATGTCTTACAATGATTTAGCTAAATTGACTTGATCATAACGATTTCATAAGTCATGAATGTATCGACTTCTTATGTACAACGATTTGCTATTGGTCAAAGCATTGAATAGTCAAAGTCGTCACGCATATCCTTCTGACACCTTTACATTTAATGTAGACTGAACGTATCTCTGCATGCATACAGACGATAACGTCCATTATCGTGTTTACTCTGTGTGTATCTTTTAGAACAGCTATTTGGCATTACTATTTCTGTGATTATTTGTTCTAACGTTGACTGACATCAGAGATAGCTTAGCTATCTATCGTTTAAGCTTGAAATATGTGCAGATATCTGATGATAGTCCATCTTACAACGTTGGACAAAATAGAAGCCAAAGAATAACACTGAAGATTTTGCGTGCACAAATGGATAAAAGAATGTTGACTAACAGCTTCAAAAGGCCATTCAGTCTAACGTCTACCAAAGCTAGAGACAACAGAAACTTTAACGAATACATTTCAAATTGAAGATATAAATACAAGACAACAGTTCCAAAAAGAAAAAAAAACTTACCAACGAATACTACAAGAAAGTCTTAGCAAATTCAAATCTTCTGGGAGAATTTTAGAGCCAAGCATCCCACTCCAAATTGTCTCAGCTCTTTAGCTCTCTGTGCTGTAATAGAAATCTTGAGAGAGAGCCTGTGTAGTTCTAAGAGAGACCATTGTTTAGATCTCCTTCTCTCAGGACTATTTGCTTCAGATCGTGGCTTGTTAAAGCTTGATCTAGGGGCTTGATTTTATTGCTTATTTTTGCTGCGTTATTCCCTTCTGTTGTAAAGGAAGACCTGGTGGGGTATTCAGGGTGTTATAGTTCCCTTCGTGGTGAAGGATGACCTGGTGGGGCATCCAGGGTGTTGTAGTTCCCTTCATGTGAAGGAAGACCAGCTGAGCTGGGTGTTGTAGTGTCCATAGGGGGACTGTACCCTAGTTAGTGGAATCCTGAGTTATTGCTCAGGGACTGGACGTAGGACTCCTAAGGAGAGGAGGTCCGAACCAAGATAAACTCTATGTGTTGTGTGATTGATTTCCTGTGTGTGTTTGCTGTTTATTCTAACTTTCACTAACCTTCATCGAAGAACGTCTTTGTGTGAATGTTTTAAGTACAGGTATTAATCAAATAATTTTTAAAAGACCCATTCACCCCCCCCTCTGGGCTCGTCAACTGGGCAACAATTTGTACCGTAACACCTATTACCCCCTTTAGGGATCGATATGATCCAAACGACTATTAGAAGATCGCTGTTATCTTGAATCACGCCGGAACTTTGGACCTGTGCTTAACATGGCCAGTGGTAGAGTCGTGAGTTCCACCTGACTGCCAACACCAAGTGTGCGTGTTGTGCAATTGTTACTATCACCGGTTTACTCGACGTGTTACGTGCAATGTCCACTAGCTCTCGTCTATACTCTACTCGCTCATCTATTCACATTCACTCTGCCATCCCATCTATTCATCTAGTGCTCCCATCTATTTCCTTAGTACTCTATATTGGCCATTGATTGATTGTCTAAAGATAAACAACATAACCAATGCCAGCGCAATAGGGCCCGATCTGGTCCTGGGGAGAGCACCCGAAAGTGCCATTTGCCCATGGGAGTTAAATGATCAGGATGTCGGCATTACATCCAAGTGCCATACTATCTAGATTAATATAATGATAATCAAAAGAGCTATATTCTCTCGTTGTCTGATGACAACAAAAGTGCTATGCTATACTCGTCGTGCTATTGCTATACTTTTTGCTACTGTGCTATAGCCATCTTACTATTCGTGCTATAATTGACGTTCATGCTATATTTGGAAGGTTGTGCTATCTCGCTCACGTGCTATCATGTTATCCTTCACTTTACTTGACTCTCTCGCTTTATCATTAGTTACTCTGCCTTTTAATTCATTAATCATTTAAAGCCTACTTGACTATTGAGATTTAAGTCCTACTGGGCGTTATCGCTCACCCTGCGTTATTTGTCGTTGTGTTCTCAGGTGAGATCGAGGATGAACTATACACTCAAGAGGACGGGAACGACCAGGAGTGACGTTACGAGTACCCTAGCATCCTAGAAATATGTTATAGTCTTAGATAGTCTTTTACTTTATTTCAATGTAATTGGGCCCTATAGATTGGCTCTGATATTAGTGGTTGTAACTAGACATTTGAAAGTTATTAGTGAGAAAGATTTTCTTTAGTATTAATCATTGTGCAATGGTTTGATGTCTAGTACTTGCTCTGTACCGTTTACTTGCAACTGCCTCATGTTCCGATATTCCGCGTTGGGGCGTGACAGAAAGTTTTGAGGTACCCTGTCTTTTTGTCTTGTCTTTACTGTCGGACATTTATTGAAGCACATTTTCAGCATGGAGCTTTCACAGTTCATTTAATTGGAAGGTGACCCTTTAGCTGTGAAGCTGCAAGCCTCGTCCAAGAAACATTGGAAAGAAGCAAAGACAGAAGGACCTATGGATAACAAACTCATCAAGCATCCAAAGGATCCAAGGCCTCTCCCCAAACAGCCAGATTTCTAACGTCCTTTTTCAAACGGCTACATTCTTCTGATGATAATAAAAGAAGCGGAAGTTTGAAAGAAGCAGAGACAACTAGAGAACTGAACACTTAGAGCTGTGCTAGCATTCTCTTCAATTCTCCTCTGCCTTCTGCTAGCAAGATATCTCCACAAGCCTTCTTCCAAGCTACAAGATTGAGAGCTCCACATTCAGAAAACTCTCCAAGCTCTCCCATTCTCACAGAAGTCTTGTTTTTGTGTGGCAATTGTAATTAGAAATCTTTCAGTCCACCCTGCTTGTTCAGAAAGGATTTTAGTTGCAACTCTTATCTTTTTATCCTTTCTGAATTAGGTGTGTTTGCTCATTCTTGAGACAAACACACAAGTGTTTTTACATCTCTTTCTGTGTAATTCCTACAGGAGGATTGTTCCTGCATTTCCCCTCTTGTGTAGGGAAGACCTTATTGAAGGTAGTGTTTGTACCCTTGGTAAGGGAAGACTTGCTTAGGAGCAAGTGGGCATGTAATTCCTCTTAAGGGTGAGAGAAGGCTAAAGTTTATTGGCAGTTAGTGAAATCTCAAGTGGTTGGCTTGAGGACTGGATGTAGGACTTCCATGTAGGAAGGGCCGAACCAGGATAAATCTCCTTGTGCATTTGTGTGATTGTTTCCGCCAATTTACACTTGAATCACACACTACACTAAATTCTAATAGATTTATTTAGTGCTGTTTAATTTCAGATAAAATTTTTAAAAGCACAAGAAGTCCTATTCACCCCCCTCTAGGACATCATTAGTGCCATCTTGATCCAACATACGTGTCCTTCTTGTCCTTCCAGGCTTGCAGAACATTAATGAAGCATGCTTAGCTTTCAGCCTTGAGCATGAGGTTTACATAACATTAATGATGTTGTTTATCAAGCCATGAAGCTACCTACATGGCCTGAAGATGATGGGACTCTAAGAACTGAAGGACTGATGGTTATAACAAAGTCTCAAGGTGTCAACATCCAAGGATCAATAGTTATCCTTCAAATGACTAGTTTCTAATAGATAGTTTCAAACGGGAAGATCAAGTCTCTGAAGCTCATATATAGAAGCTAAAGTTTGAATAAGAAGGAACCAACCAGCTACACTGAACTCCAATCTGAAATTGCAAGCAACAGAGTCATCACAAGCTTCCTACTAAAACGAGAAAGTGAGCTGCTACTCCTCGACTTCCAAGCTCTCTTGTTTTAGAAGTCTTTTCTTGTTGGGTGGCATTATATAACTATAGATCTTTCTTAGTCCACCCACTTAGATTTAGAAAGAGTTAGAGCTCCAATTCTTATTTGTATCTCTTTCTGATTCTCTATGTTTGCTCATTCTTCTGAGCAGACACACAAGTATTTTTCATTTCTATGTTAGATAACCCACAGGAGGTTTGTTTCCTATAGTGCCCCTCTTGTGAAGGGAAGACCTACTGGTGTAGGTGCTCTTTGTACCCCTTTGTAAAGGGAAGACTTGCTCGGGTGCAAGTGGGTTTGTAATCCCTCTCAAGTTGAGAGAAGGCCAAGTGTTCTTGGCAGTTTAACGAAATCCCAAGAGGTTACTTGGGGACTAGACGTAGGATTTACATGTGGGAAGGGCCGAACCAAGATAAAATCTCTTGTACAATTGTGTGATTGTTTCCGCCAAGTTTTCACTTATATCACACACACCACACTAAGTACTAACAACTCTATTTAGTGTTATCTATTTTTAGA
Source organism: Colocasia esculenta (assembly GCA_014218235.1). Classification (NCBI taxonomy): domain Eukaryota; kingdom Viridiplantae; phylum Streptophyta; class Magnoliopsida; order Alismatales; family Araceae; genus Colocasia; species Colocasia esculenta. The sequence goes on from CM024761.1 coordinate 63,954,763, forward strand.
TAAATTTTAAAAGTGCAAGAAGTCCTATTCACTCCCCTCTAGGACACCTAAAGAGCCATCACGATCCAACAATGCATAGAGTTGGTTATCTCTAAGCACTTGTAGAGCAATCTTTAAATGTTCTTCATGCTCTTCCTTAGACTTGGAGTAAATGAGGATATCGTCAATAAACACCACTATGAACTGGTCTAAGTATGGCATGTATATGTTGTTCATAAGTTGCATAAAGGTCGCTGGAGAATTTTTCATGCCAAAAGGCATGACCACCAACTCGTAGTGACCGTATCTACTCCTAAAGGTTGACTTATGTATAGCTTCCTCCTTGATTCTTAGTTGATAATAGCTCGATCTTAGATCGATTTTGGAGATGCAATGGAGATCTGATCAAACAGCTCGTCGATGTAGGGCAGTGGGTACTTATTTTTTATCATCAATTGATTTAATTATCGGTAGTCGATGCAGAGTCTCATAGTTCCTTCCTTCTTTCTGACAAATAATATCGGCGCACCCCACGGAGATGTGCTGGTCCTGATAAATCCTTGATCTAACAACTCCTGGATCTACCTTTTTAGATCTTGCAATTCAATAAGGGACATACGATATGGAGCTTTGGACACAGGGGGTGCACCAGGGAGTAACTCAATGGTGAAGTTTAGCTCCCGTTCAGGTATTCCAGGTAAGTCTTCTGGAAAGACATCGGGATAGTCTCTGGCTATGGGGATTTCCTCAATAGTGGGTTGTTGGCCAGCTAGCAAGCCCAGAGGGTTGGTGAATGGGATTCTTAAAATTTGATTATCTAAACTTGTTAACAAAAACGTTCACACAAAAACACTATGTTTGACTGTTAGTGTTAGAGTAAAGAAAACACCAATCACAAATAAGCAATCACACTACACAAGATTTTATTCTGGTTTAGACCTCCTCTCCACAGGAGTCCTACGTCCAACCCCTGAGCAACAACTCAAGATTCCACTACCCAAGGGTACAGTCCCCCTCAAGGACACTTTCACATCCAGCCGCAGCTGTTCTTCTCTTCACAACCCGAAGAGGAATAGAACAATCTGGAACCCAGGTCTTCCTTCAACACGAAGGGAATATAACCACCTATTACCTACAGGTCTTCTCTTCAATCCAAAGAGGAACAACACAAACAATGTGTGAAAATCAGGCGATGTGCCTCTAGACCTGGTTTACAACAAATCCAGATCTGAGGCAGAGACTGAGAGTAAGAGATCTACAATGAAAGAAACTCTCAGATCTCAAAGGTGCTCTCCAAGGAATTAAACAAGAACGCTGAGAGCGAGAGCTACACAAGAGTTGGAATGAAAATCGCTCTTCTATTAAGACTCTTTGGCATGAAAGATTGTATCTCCAAAAGTTGTCCTTCTAAGTGTCTTCAGACTTGAATATATATCTTCTCTTGAGGAAGTAGCCGTTGATATGTCCGTTGTCTCTATGCTCTGATATACGTTAGACTGCATAGTATTGTAGAGCCTCCAATCAACGGTCCTTTATGTTCCATGCATGCAAAGAGAAGATCCTTCTCTATATCCTTTATCTTTCATTTTGTCCAATGTTGTGCATGGTTGTGCTGTCAGAGACCTGCACACAATAAATGCAAAATGATAGACAGCTATGCTGTCTCTTGTTGTCAGTCAACGTTAGAACGAATATGCATCAAAATGGAAATGCCGTTCTGTTTTTTCAAAAAGATGTTTCTAATATAAGCATGGGAATAGAAGATATATGAGCATGTATTGTGCAATGAAATGTTCAGTCATAATAAATGCATGGATATCGGAGAAAAGCGAGGGAAGACTTTGACTTTCAAAAACATTTGAAATATGTTTAAATAACAAGTTGTTGTAATGAAATCGTTATGAGTATGACTTATGAAATCGTTGTGTGAATGAGTCGTTGTTCATGTAAATCGTTGCACATGTATAAGCAAATCGTTATGAACAAGTCGTTATAACCAAATCATTGTCTCACTTATCGAGCCGATGTAGTGATCAAATCGTTGTTTTGCTTTATCTAATCGTTACACAGACCAAGTCGTTGTTGTGACTTATCGAATCGTTACAGCAAGCAAATCGTTGTGTAACTTATCGAGTCGTTATACTGACCAAGTCGACGTGGAACTTATCGAATCGTTATGAAAGCCAAATCATTGTGAGACCAAGTCGTTGTTCTCACTTACCAAATCAATGTGAAACCAAATCGTTGTGAGAGCAAATCATTATTCTCACTTATCAAATCATTGTGAGAGCAAATCGTTGTTCTCACTTATCAAATCGTTGTAAAAACTGAATCGTTATGAGAGCAAACCGTTGTTCTCATTTTTCAAATCGTTATGAGGAACTGAATCGTTGTGAGAGCAAATCGTTGTTCTCACATTTCAAATCATTATGAGAAACCGAATCGTTGTGAGAGCAAATCATTGTTCACACTTATTAAATCATTGTGAGAACAAATCGTTATGCCTACTAAGCGAATCGTTGTGAGGTCAAAATCGTTACGCCCACTAAGCGAATCGTTGTGAGATCAAAGTCGATATGCTCACTTATCAAATCCTTATGAAAATTAAATCGATAGAAGTAAGGAAATCGTTATGAGATCGAAATCGGTATGACACTACAAATCCTTATGAAAATGAAATCAATATGATTCTAATGAAATCGTTGTAGCATATAGAGAGTCGATGTGTACTTAGAGAAATTTCCTGCTCTGTATTTTAAATGCTACAAAGTAAGAAATATACTTACATATTTTCTTGATTTCGCCTGATTTACATCTTGTGCCTAAGCTTCATGAAAACTTGTTAGATGACACTTTATTGAAGTTTTGTTAATCACCAAAATAGATATATAATTCATAAAATTATATGGGGATGAACTGATCATCAATCTCCCCCTTTTTGGTGATGACAAAACATAACACAAAAGCATAGATGTTCTGAAATAAATCTAAGTGAATTTTCTGAAATGAAATTAGACATGTATTTCAGAAACACAAATTGTTCTCCCCCTTTTTGTCATTAAGCAAAAAGATACCATAATGAGACAAAGAAGATAAGAAAGATAAATGGGAGCAAACGAAAGTAGAATACATTACTCCTTGGAGGGTACAGGAAGATAGAAGGCAGTAGACAAAAAGGAGGCAAATCAATTAAGGATGGGGATCACCTTGCATTCTTGCTCTTCAAAATGAGCCTGAAATGCACCAAAAGTGATGTTATAGGAAGGTCCCATAGTAGGAGCCATCCTTTGAATGTGACGCTGTCTCTGAGCTTCCATAAAGGTGCCATATCCATTCATGCCAAGGGAAAGCTTATATGAACTAAAGGATCCAAAACTCGCTAAATGTAGAAACTGATCAATTTTGAAGGGGTAGTAGATTTAATGCTGTTTCAGTTCCTTTTTCATAGAGAAAAAGACCTTGTACCTTTCTTCCCATGTAACATAAGAGTCCCGGACAAGGTGAATGGAGTTTGAATCCAAAAATTCGCCAGAAGACAACAAAGGTTGATTAGATTGAGCCTGAGAAGCATTGAGAGCTTGAAGTTGTTGAGCAGAAAGAGGGTAGAGCTTCTCCCAATCAGAAGGCGAAAGCCGCTCACTTTCAGACAAGATGGGTGCCAAAACATCAGCCTTAATGTAGCCCCAAAGGTATTCCTTGAAAACAAATATGTGAAAGGAAAGGGAATAGCCCTCTTGCACAGAAATTCTGGCCATTACCCGAGCAGCTCGCTCAAAGATTACTGTCCCAACAGCAGAGTCCATGATTAAGGAATGTAGAAGAGGAAGGAGCACCACATCAGGAATCTCCATGGTGGAAAAATCAACTTGGATGGAGTCATTATGAGCATCCCTGGAACTAAGAGCTTCAATAGCTAGCCGGAATTGGCCAAGCTGAACTTCAGGAAGGTTGTGGAGGTAGCAGTAGTCGTTATACATCTGATAGAAACGAACAAGCTTGATTTCTTTCTGAATAAATGGCCCCCAGGTGTTCTTGTGATGAAGCTGGAACCACTCAGAGAGAGTTAAAGGGTGATCTCTAGGTGGATACCTGGCTGCCTGAGCTCGAAGAAACTAGCTGTAGAGAGCTTTGTGGCCCCGAGCCCACTGCTCTTCGGTTTTGGCTTCAGTCAAGGAGAAAATTTTAGACTGTTGAGCCTTGGATAGAAAAGCGTAAGGAAGAATGGTGTTAAGATGGGCGGAGATATTTAGGTGTGGGATACCAAAAGTGGTGGCAAAAGTGACTTTCTGAAGAGATTCTTTATACAGAGATGGATGATTATTGACAACAGAAAGGGAAAACCAAAGGGGTGGATAGCAAGGTTCAGACGAGAAAGGATGAGTGGAAGTAAGTCTTCCCTTCTTAAGGACATGGCTAGAAGAGCCTGTCCTGTGAATGTGAGTCCCAACTGCCAGGACTGAATGAAGTATCGCTACTTCAAATTCATCTTTGATGTCCTGGATTTCAAGATGTACAAATTGGGCACCCTCAGGAATAATGGTTATGCAAGGAGGAGGATTAGGAGGATGAAAGGGTGAAGTAGAAGGGATATCAGATGGTCCAGAGGAGGATGGACCAGAAGATGAGGCTCCAGCGGATGAGGAAGCTGGAGGAATCTCAACAGAAGGAGGAGATGGAGGAATAGGTGTGGTGGTCGCAGGGGATGATGAAGATTGTGAAGGGAATGGTGTAGGAGAGGAGATGGTTCTAGGACGGGGTTGTTTGAAGGTAGAGGGTGCTGGAGGTGCAGTGGAGGATGTTGGTGGAGAAGGAGGGGCTAGAGTGGGAAGAGGAGAAGAACTGGGGGGCTCAGAGGCTATAACTTGTTCTTTCGCTCTGATAGGATCAGCCACTAATTCCATGGGCCCGGTTGGCCCAGACACATCCTCTGCGGGCCCTGATGGCCTTGGTGGTTCTTCAGAATTTGGCCTTGGTGGTTCTTCAGAATTTGGCCCTGATGGTCGATCTTCAGCAACAATTGATGGCCCTGAAGGCCCAGACTGCTCTACATCATTCGGCCCTGATGGCCCAGCATCTTCTTGACTTGGCCCAGATGGCCTTGAGCTGCTGACTGGAGTGGGAGCAGGAGGGGCTTGAAACGGTAGATGCGCCCTCACAAAGACTGACAAGACAAGGGTCACTTTCTTCATGCTGCCCAACTCACTCTTTAGGCATTCAAGCTCAGATGTCAATGCTCCAAGTTTATGGGCTGATGAGCTCTGGCTTATGAAGATGGAATCAATATCAGGACGCACAGAGCAAAGAATTTTGCCTTGTTCATCCAACCTTTCAACAATAGGCTTCATATTGACTGTTAATTTCTTCTGCCTCCGCCTCCTGTGTGGCTTCCTGGTAAGTAAAGGAATCTCAGGAGCCACTGCTTTTCCTTTTTCATTTGCCCTAGCAACGAGCTCTACATGATCAACATTCACTTGTTCTTCTTCTGATTCAGAATGGCTTGTTAAAACACCTTCTCTAAACTGATCCACTGGGGGGTTTTCAGTGCTCTCCCTCTGAAGCTAAGCTTCCTTTTCAATAGATTGCTCCCCCTGAACAGGAGCATCTTCCATTTGCACATCTTCATTGTGGCCTGCTGCCACAACCTTAGGTACAACGTCTTGCCCCTCTGAATGGAAGCTTCTTCCATAACTATATCCTCAATGTGGCCTGATTCCACAGCCTCGCTACCGACTTCTTCAGTCACCAGCTCCTTTTCTTGATGAGTGCTGGGAATGGAATCCAGCACACTTCTAAGGACTGAAGCTACCATGGAAGTAGGGGTGACAACCTCTTCGACCTGCCCAATGGGCTCAATGAATTCTTGAGGAATGTTCTCAATCCTGTGCTCGCTGGCCACTGGCTCTTCAAGACTGACTACTGCTACATTTTCTTGGATATCTGTTGCTGCTGCTGCTTGTTCCTCTTTAGCCACTGAAATTTCGTCCCTAACTTCTTCTTGCTCAACTTGAACTTTTGGTGCTACTACTGCTACCTCTTCTTGGACATCTAGGGCTTCGCCAATTATGGCCTCACCCTCTGCTACTGAGGTCTTGGTCCACACACCACCAACAAGAGAGAATCCACTTTTCTTAAGGTTCCTGGACCAAATAGCTTGCCCCATCTTCTCTGAAACTGCCCCATTCAGATTTATCCCATAATGCTGGAAGATCTTTGTCAGAAGATGAACATATGGGAGGGACACATTTAGCTTACTCTTCTTGTCCCAGATTTGAGCTGATGCAAACTTCAACCACTCTAAAATCACCTCTGCCATGTTTATATTCTAGTTCTGGATAGCCCAGAACATCATATCAGAGTCCTCCTTGGTGCATGTAGAGAAGGTGTCACTTTTAGGAACCAAAATCTGACAAATTATAAAATGCAATACTCGATTGAATGCATTCAACTAATTAATATCTACCTTCTCATCTTTAAGCTTGAACTCGGGACCAACAATCCCTAAACCTTTCGCCTGAATGTCGATGGTGTGTACTCCACTGTGACCGGAGGTAGAGACACCAAAAAATACTCCAAAAACTCATACGTGATCCGAATCTGGGTTCCTTTGACCATGGATGTCAAAGACCCATCTTCCTCAGACTTCAAACAGACATAGAAAGCTTTAACCAGGTCCAGAAAACATGCCTCTGAGAGTGTTGCAATCTTGGTCCACTTCATTCTCAGCATAGCTGCCACGATGCTGTGCATTCCATTCTTCTCCAGGTCAGCAACATCCACTTCCTTGTTGCCGTACATCTTCGTTTTCACAGTTGTATACCTTTCCTGGTGCTCTGCGGTGAGGAAAGCAGCCCCATAGCCCCCGATGGAGACAAAAACTCCAGAAACGGCCATGGATTTGAATGGAAAAAGATTCTGGATGGTCGAAAGGAAGATTGGAGCAAAAGCCCTCAGGAGATTTTTCGCGGGAAGGGATGGAAGCTTTGAAATCGCACGAAGTCTATGCCAGAGTCGATAGGGTTTATCATCTCAGGAAAGTTGAAAGAGATGAGAGCGGGAGGTGAATCATTGTGACACAAATTTCGAGTTTTATCAGATAAAGATAAAGTGACTTTTGACAGGATGGCGCCATAAATGCGGAAAATGACAAAAAAGGAGACAAGTTCGAAATGAATAAATACTTTTAAATTAACGAACCGTCACAGATACTTATGATGCAAGCAATCTTTAAAGATTTTGCTCAAATTTAGAGGAGAAAATAATTATTATTCTAAAATAATTAGTATTTCAGTCATATACAGATAAATCTATCACAAATTACACATGCCTAATTCCCTTCTAAGAGATGTAAATCTCTCTTCAGGTAAGGCCTTTGTGAAGATATCTGCTTAACTGATTTTGAGTATCTATAAATGAAATGTCTATATTACCGTTAGCTACATGATCTCGAATGAAATGGTATCTAACCTCAATATGCTTTGTCCTTGAGTGCTGCACTGGATTTTTGGTGAGATTAATTGCACTGGTGTTGTCGCACAGCAAGGGAATTGTCTTGATATGTAGCCCATAATCCTAGAGTTGCTGCTTAATCCATAGGGGTTGTGTACAACAGCTTCCAGCAGCCACGTACTCAGCTTCAGCTGTTGACAGTGCTACTGAATTTTGCTTCTTTGAGGACCATGAAATCAAACATCCTGTAAGAAATTGACAACATCCACAGAGAAATCATCCATAAAGACTTCTAAGTAATCCCCATGGTTTGACATCTAGGACAGGCCTTACAAAATTGGTGGGCATCCTTAAACAACGTAGGCCAATAGAAACCAGAGTCTAAGACCTTAGCAGCGGTCTTCTTTCCTGAGAAATGCCCTCCACAAGTAAGAGAATGGCAAAACTTGAGGACACTTTGATGCTCACTCTCAAGGACACATCTTCTTATCACTTGGTCTGGTCCTATGAAAAATAGCTCTGGATCCTCCCAAATAAAATACTTGTCCCTAGCAAAGAATCTCTCTCTTTCATTTTTGGTCCAATCTCCAGGTACTCGTCCAATGACTTTGTAATTCACAATGTGTGCGTACCATGGAGATGAAATATTGGAGATAGCTAAAATGTGCTCATCTGGGAAAGCATCTCTAATAGGTATGGAGTCCGGGGCAATTATTCTGGACAAATGGTCAGCTACCACATTCTTGGACCTTTTCTTATCATGAATTTCCAGATCAAACTCCTGTAATAAGAGGATCCATCTGATCAACCTAGGCTTGACATCCTTTTTGGCAAGCAAATGCCTCAAGGCAGCATGGTCAGTGAAAACAATGATTTTGGCTCCTAAAAGGTAAGATCTGAACTTCTCCAAGGCAAAAACAACAGCTAGGAGCTCTTTCTCAGTTGTTGTGTATCGAATCTCAGTGTCATTCAATGTTCTGCTTGCATAATAAATCACCACAGATCCTTTATCAGTTTTCTAACCCAAAATAGCACCTACAGCAAAGTCTGAAGCATCACACATTATCTCAAATGGTAATGACTAGTTTGGAGATTGTAGAATTGGAGCTCTGGTCAAAATGTCTTTTAAGTCCTCAAATGATTTATGACAAGCTTTGTCAAAAATGAAAGGAGTGTCTTTCAACAAAGAAGTCAATGGCCTTGCAATTTTGGAAAAGTCCTTGATGAACCTCCTACAGAATCCAGCATGACCAAGGATCTAATTTGTTTGACAGAGTTGGGAGGAGGCAATTCGGAAATGAGATTTATCTTGGCTTTATCTACCTCTATCCCTCTCTCTGAGACAATATGTCCTAAGACAATCCCCTCCTTAACCATGAAGTGACTCTTTTCCCAACTTAAGACAAGATTAGCATTAATGCATCTTTTGAGCACTTCAGTCAAATGGTCGAGGCACGAATCAAAGTCATTTCCAAACACAGAGAAATCATCCATAAAGACTTCTAAGTAATCCCCAACCATGTCTGAGAAAATAGACAGCATGCAACGTTGAAAAGTTGCAGGGGCATTGCACAGCCCGAAGGGCATGCATCTAAAGGCAAAGGTTCCAAATGGACATGTTTTGTGCATTGCCGAGTTTGGTGATCCGGCGCCTATTCCGGAATACCTCTCTAGTTGGGTACCCCAGGTTCTGTGTGAGCCAGACATGTGTGTTTGTTGTGCTCGGGGTTTGTCCCGGTACTGTGTGTACCGTCGAGGTCTGTGTCGTCTGTCCTGGACACCCTCACTCCTGTGTTTGAGTTGTACGTCCGGCTGAGGGAAAGACGATAGAGGGCAGAGACTTGTGTTTGTGGGTGTGCGGTCGCTTGTAGCGTGCTCGTAGTTGGGGGTACGAACAACAGTAGTCGACACTGGTCCCCAGCTAGTCCTGTTTTCCAGTGCCTCACTTTAGGGAGCTTAGGCCAGAGTCCCTAAAGGTGCCAGACATGGGCCTGCAGCTATGTAGTCTGCAAGTGTGGTGTTGGTTGGACTCCACTGTTCTTTGGCTTGTGCTTGTGGAGCAGCAGTTGGACCTTTCGTCCTTGACTGCGAGACTGAGAGGTAGTTCTTGTGTTGTGTTGTCTGGGTTGGATACTGGCGTCATGAACCAGTAGTCCGTTCCTATGTGGTGGCATCGTTACTTTCCGACTCGTGCTTTGCCACTGATTGTGGTTTGTGTGTAGTGACTCATTGGTTGTAGTTGACCCTTCGTGGTGTGCTTGGTAGGAGGCACAGTTGTACCGAGGCTTTGTGGTGGTACCTCGTGGTGGTAGGTATCTGTACCCTTCGTGAGTATCTGTTTCTTGTGGTACGCTATGTACCAGCCTTTTTAGGTGGTGTGGTGGAGCTGTGCTCCGAGGAGATCGTGTGGTGAGACCTTCCACTCGTTGTGTTTTACTCTTCTTCGGGTAAACTTTCGATTATGGTTTTAGTGTGTGATAGATTGGCATCGTTGTAACAAGTCCTTTTACCTTGTATGTGGCTTTCAACATATTGTGGTTTAGGGTATAATGGACTACCTCTTGGTCAGTGGTCCTATTACCCAGGTGGTTAAGGTTCGCCTGTGAAGCTCGTAACCTAGGCATCGGTTTGCCTGTATGGCTTATAGCTTAGGCGACTAGTTGTTGTTGTAGTTTGCCTGTGAGGCTTGTGGCTAAGCATATTGGTTGTTGAGCAGACTAGTGGTGTTAGACTAGTCCTGCCATTCCTCTTCCGCAATGAGATTTGTATTAGTTGATATGATTATGTTTAATTGTTATTAATTATATGTTGTTGTGAGCATGAAATGGTTTGGCTAACAATGTTGCCAGTGAGATCCTTTGCGGGTTGAGGTCTCTTTAGTTTCGTGTGTTATTTTTGGGTGGTCCCCTACTGAGCCGGTGACTTGCTGAGGCTCACTCCCCTACAGTTCTTTCCAGGGCTTATCGTTGGTATTGCTTGCGAAGGCGTTGTGGCAGACTTGTACCACCAGCAGTAGTGTTAGTTGTGTTGTGTGAGCTTGTGCTCCCTCGGGGTATGCCCCAGGTAGTTGTACTTTTTAATTGGACATGTAATAATGTATTGGGACAGTTGTAAATTGTTATATGCAGACATGAGCACACGTACTTTCTTGTGTCTTATACTGTTGTGGTTGTCTTTTATATTCCTACTGGACACATGTACGAGCTATCCCTTGCGAGACTTCAGTCCGATCGCGGGAGGCGGACTTGGATATGGAGCCTTAATGGGCATAAATATCCAGGGCCGTTATAGTTGGTATCAGAGCATGGTCCAGTTAGAACATGAAAAGACATTGAAGTTACAATGTCCCAAGACATGATTTAATGTCCACTGCTCGTAGTAAGTCTACGGTTTTATGTGGTTTAAAGTGGTTTTCACGTGAGTTTTGCCATGTGAATTGTGTATTTATTTTATAAGTGTGGTAGTTACTGGTAGTAGCTAAGAAAAGATGTGGTTAAAGGAAATCTAGTTTGTAAAATGTGTTCGATTGTTGCGCATCAGGCAGTTGTTAGTTGTAACGCCCCGACGCGGAATATCAGAGCAAAATTACAGTTATTAAATAGTACAGAGCGAGAAATAAATGACAATTCATTGCACAATTGGAATAATATCAAATAAACTCCAATTTCATTAATAACTTTCAACTAGCTATTACATCAATCCATCAGAGCCATAACTAGGGCCCAGAGTAATTTTATTAAAAATCAACTAATACATAAGAACTGACTGACTCATAACTATACTAACTAACTACTAAAATAGTGGTTGCTGAAACGGGTCACTCCTGAACTTCGTCCTCGTTCCCCTCCTCGTGTGTGGTCATCTCCATCCGACTCACCTGAACACATGAAATAAATATGCAGGATGAGCGAATAACGCCCAATAGGACTTAATATCTCATGAGAACAAGCATGTTTTAAGTAATTAATGTCTTTAAGAGGCAGGATATGAGAACAAGTAGTCATGTATAGTAAGGAGAATGACGTAACAAGATAACGTGAAATAGTAACACATTCACGAGAGTATAACATCACAAGAGTTGGCCACATCACGAGATAACAAGTAAACTAGTCACGATAGCAAGTATGGGTCGGTATTCTTTCAACCCCGAGTTCAAGTAACAAACAAATGATTGATTGATTGTCATAGATTAAATCTTGCCTGTCATGCGTTAGGTGTATGCCATCACCCAGATCATTAGACCCCCACGAGTTATAGCCTTTCAGGTGCTCCTCCCAAGGACCAGATCGGGCCCTTATAATGTTGCCTAGCATACTCATGTTTCTTATCTTAGACAATCAATTGTATGGCCAAATAGAGTACCAAGAATAGATGAGAATAATAGACGAAATAGATGAGAGTGTAAAGTGAAAGTGAACAGATGAGAGTAACGAGATAGTAGGTGAGATAAGGGTATAATCGTAAAACAACGTTAAACCATGAAAATAACAGTTGCACAGCACCAGGTCGGGTGCCGGCAGTCTGGTAGAAGCCACCACCACCCACTAGCCGTGCCGTGGACACGGGCTAGATGGTCTGGCGTGAACCCAAGCTAAGAAGGAATCACACTAAGGTCATTTGGATCGTACTGATCCCTAAGGTGTAACGGGTTGTAAGGTACAACCAGCTTGTTGGCTAAGGACGTACGCCAAAGCCAAGAAGACTTACAAAGGCCTTGACAATGAGTCCCTGGTCCAGTCAGGAGTCTTCTCGATAGAGAGGTGGTCCATGCCAAGAAAAGTGTGTTGAAACGAGTGTCCGTCGTGCCTCGAGTGCTCGAAGGCCGAGGGAAGCGGTAATGGTATATAAAACGTGCGAGTAAAACGAAGACAAGTGTAGTTAATTAAATAGGGAATTTAGTAATCTATTTCACTATATTACCGAATACATTATTACGTAATTTAATCGGGTTCAATGGTAAACATGAATGTTATGTGTGTGCAAGTGTATGAAATCAAGAGAACATGTATAGTCGTGCATATAGCTTTTTGATTATTTAATTCCATGTAATAATGTCCATTTATGATTAACAGTTCGAAGTTATTCAAGATAGTACTTAATTAGGGTTAAACAAGGTTTAATAGACACATATAGCAGGGTTAAAATGGTAAAATTAGGGTTCTGGCTGCCACAGTCAGATCGCGACGCAGGGGTCTGTCGTGTTCAGGTCGCGACATAGGTTCGGGTCGCATTCAGAATCCGGTCGCGACGGGCTTAAAGGCCGCAATCAGGTCGCGACCCAGAGGGCTGTCGTGTTAAGACCATCGCGACACCCATGCATGTCGCGTTCAGTCGAACCGGCGCTGGGGGTGAACCGGAAGGCAGGTCACGACCAATCGACCTATCGTGTTCAGATCATGATGGGTCTTGGTGTCGCGACCCCCTCTGAGGTCGCGGTAGATCGGGCCGTCGCGATCTCAGGGAGTGGCCCGAGCCCAGAAAAGCAGTTTTCCCCTTTTTTCCAGGTGGGTCTACATGATATAGGGCTATTCTAATTTTGATATAAAATCACACAGTGATCCAAAAAGCATGAAACCAATTTTAAATGAAAGTAGACTCGTAGATCTACCTAGAGGCATGAGCAATTAGGAAATAGACAAGGTTTTGAAGGATCGAAATGAATGTGTGGAAAAGATCTAGAAGGGGGGGGGATGAATAGATCTTAGCCACTTTTGCGGAAGCTTAAGTAATTTGAAAACTATTTAGAATCAGAGGCAATGTTATCAGTGAAAAACTACAGATCTGATTAGATTTGAGTGAATTGAAAAACTTAGATGTGAAGCAAGTTGATTAAGTGAATTAAAAACGGATCCTATGCAAACATCTAGCGGATGAATCAATCAAACCACAGAAGACAAATGCACAAGGATTTTTTAGGTGGTTCGGAAATCACCCAAGTGATTCCTACATCCACCCCTCACAACCCGTGAGGCTTCACTAACACAACTGGGCTACACACCCAAAGGAGCCTAACAACTCCAACACTTCAGAGCATACAACTCACACAACCTCTAGAGCAAGACTACTCTAGAAACACAGAGCAAGACTGCTCAAACCAACCTTGAGCTTGACAACTCAAACTGAGCTCGACGGCTCACAACAACCTGAGCACAATGCTCACACTAAAACTTGCTAGACACCAACTTAAGACAAGATCCTCTAGCAACAGATCTAGTCGAAATTTAAGAACTCTAAAGAGAGTTATGCAGAAGCACTTGCATAATCTCAAAAGATATCTCAGAAGAACAGAAGAAAAGATAAATTGTATTGAAAGGCTTCGTTCTTCAGTGTACTCCTTGTAGAAGCTTGAATTGGGAAGAAACTTGTGAAGCTTGAAGTCCAAGTCGATACTCTGCAATCTGAGAAGTTGGATCTTCCTCGAATTCTTCACCAAAGAAGTCTTCTACAGGATCTGCCTCCTTGGAATGCTTCAGAGGAGTCTTCAGGAATCAAATTCCAATTCCCACACCTTGAATTGGTGGAGATTGGTCTTCTGGAAGCACTTGGAGAGCAGAGGAAGGAGACACGAGCTCTTTTTGGCCGCCAAGAGTTTTCTGGAGGCTCTAAGAGAGTTGGGTCACTTCTTGCGTGGATGGAGGGCCAATAGAGGTCCTTTTATACCCAAAAGAGTCCAAAGGTACCTTTTAGGTATAAGGGCACACGATCCTAGGTTGATTCCCATCGGCCTGGGCTGACACGTGGCACCCATCAACTTTAAGATGAAAACTTCCCGTAGTGTGTCGACCTACCCTGGTGGTGGTGTCGACAGACTGCCCAAATTATGAAAAAGCTGTTCTGGGAACTGGATCTAGTGTCGACCTGCCCTGAGAGTGTGTCGACCTGCTGTCCCAATTCTGTAAATAGCCTGTTCTGTGAACGGGATCTAGTGTCGACCTGCTCTGTGAGTGTGTCGACCTGGGTGGACTGATTCCTGAAAAACTGCAACTCGTGTCGACACACTCTTGACTCGTGTCGACACAGTCTCAACATTTTTACACATTTTGCCTTTGAATCTGTGTTGTTGTGTCGACACCATTGATGGGTGTGTCGACACATCTTTTGCATAAAAATGTTTGTACCTGAAAATAAAACACATATATCATTAGTTAAATGATTTATCATGAACATCAATGATAAATGTGATTTGAAATATGCTTTTTGAACATTGATTTCAGGTATGATGTTTTTGACATGTTTCAATTGAATTGCTTTAAAATTACCTCTTGTCATCATCAAAATAGGAGGGAAATGATATGAATATACATTCAACCCAACAATCTCCCCCTTTTTGATGATGGCAACAATAAATCCATATTACAATGAGGTTTTGATGAAATGAGATTTTAAGCAATTTTTTTTGTTATTCACATTTTTATTTTCTTTTTGTTTAAACTTGTCAAAGACCTTTTGATATGTTTTAGTAACAGATGATGATGTACTTGTGGAACACAATGTTACTTGAAATGAGAATTTTTGTATATAGAAGTCAAGCAACTTGACAAGTAATCATTCAATCACATTCACAAAAAGATTTTCAATCACATTAAATACACAATTGAGAGAATCATTCAAGCCAAGCAACACTTTTCATTTCATTCAACAAGAGAACCATTACAATCATTCCAAAAGATTACAAACATTTGTTCTATCTTTCTTTCTTCTCCCCTTTGACATCATCAAAAGAGAAATTACATTAAGTAGAAGATGGAGGAGGAGGAGGAATGGGAAGAAGAATGGTCTCTATGTCAGATAGTCTCTTCTCCATGAAGTTCAAGCTAGTCTTGATTTGATCTTGAATGGTTATCATTTTTGTGCTAAAAAAGTGTTCCATTCTATCTGAATTTTCTAGCAAGGTGGCTTGAAGTCTGGTTAGATCAGCTGCACTGTGTTGTGAAGAAGATGATGAGCCAGCTGACCAACCAGGTCTTTGCATTATCTTGAATTCCTTGGTCAAATCTGTAATCTGCCTGTCAATGTGCTCATTAAAGTTCCTCATACTTTCCAAATCATCCACAAAATGAGCAAATGACAATCTGGTGCTGGAAATCTCATGCAATGTTTGCTTGGTGTTGAAGACATCTGCTTGGGAATTTGCCAATACTCCCTTAAGAACTTTCTCCAACTTGTCTTGATGCTCTTTTAGCTGTAGTGAGGCATCTGCCAGTGTTCCAATCAATCTATTGAACCTTTGAGCTGCATAGTCTGAAGCAGCTTTCTGTTCTATGAACTTGGCAGATACTGTGTTTTCCAGTCTTTGAATCCTCAGCTCAAATGATGTGGACATGGATTGAATTGAGGAGTTCAAGGATTCGAATTTGTCATTGAGGAAGGAAATCAATTCTGGTGGAACAGGAGGCCCACCAAAAGATGTGGATGGTTGGAATGAGGGTTGTGGAGAAAAATGAGGAAGCTGAGGTGAGAGAGGGGCATGAAAAGGAATGTCATCTTCAGTAGGAACTTGAGGCTGATCCTCATGCACAGGAGGCTGATCCTCTTGACCTAGGGGCTGGTCCCCTTCAGCTGGAGGCTGTTCTTCTTGTGCTTGGGGCTGATCCCCTTGAACCTGAGGCTGGTCCTCCTGAGGTTGGGGCTGTTCCCCTTGATCTTGAGGCTGTTCCTCTTGAGCTTGAGGAGCCTCAACCACAGCTGGCCCTCTTCTAATTTGATTGCCCTCCAATCTAAATCCCATAAACTTCTGGATATTCTTAAGGGTGTAGATATTTGACTTGGGAATAGACTGGGACTTCTCATTCTCCAAGGGCACACCAAAGTGCTTGAACACTGAGGTCAGATGTGCTCCATAAGGAAGTGATCTCTTTAGGTCTTTCCTTGTTGTTTCAGAAATGATTTGATAGAGAATCACATGGAGGTTGATTTTTATGTCTTTGACCATGCAGTAAAGGATGAACCTCTGGATGTCTGTCAACCTATCCCTTCCACCACCTTGAGGGGTAATTATTGTGGTCAAAATGTGGTGGATGACCCTTAACACAGGTGGAAATGAGTTGGCATTGAACCTGGTTACATAGGTCTGTTTGGGATCTGATTCATCTGCAGGAAGGCCTGTCAAGATGGAATAGGCTTCATGAAGATTAAATTCAAACTCATGATAGTCTGCCCCTTCATCTGGCACTTTGAAAATGGAGGCAGCTATTTCAGTGGGCATATCTATGGCTATTCCCTTGACCTTTGATTCATACCCTTCATCTGTGCAGGTGAGGTTCTTGTAGAATTCTCTAACTAATCTTGGATAGCAGACTTGAAACTCAGAAATAAAGGGTATCCAAGATTGAAAGGAGAAATAGGTTTGAATTTCAGGAAAAGAGTTTGCTAGTTGAATGTCTGAAAGGTCTAGAATTCTGGGCTTCAAAATCAGCTTGGCTGCACTGACTGACACTGAGGGAATGTCCTCTTGAGACTCAGAGGAAGAGGAAGATGACTCCTCAGGGTTTTCAGAGGATTCGTTCAGAATCTCTGTTCTAGGGTTTGGAGGAGAACTACCTCTTCTTGAAGATGAAGGTCTACCTCTCTTGGCTGCCCTTTGAGGTGCTGAAGAGGATCCTGGTTGCTCAGCAGGATCATTCCTTCGCTTAGACCTTCTTTCTGACTGGGCAACGGCACTGTCTGCCGGAATCGGCCTTGAAGAGGCACTGGACCTTGCGCCACGGCGGGGACCCAATTTCCTGACCATGGTGCAAAGGAGAGTGGAATTCAGAGAGGAGATGGAAGAATGGAGAGGTGATGGAAGGAGGATGAGAGCTAGAGAGAAATGAGAAGAGTTCTTGCCGGAAACGGTGAGAATTTGGCCGTCGGGTCGACCTGATGCCTAAAAAGGGTGCAGTGGTATACTGCGCCGCAGGAATAGGATGGCTTATCATGAGCCCGAAAGGTGTGAAAAAAAAAATCTGGCAAGAAGGCAGTGTCGACACATGATGAAGGGTGTGTCGACCTGACCGAAAGTGTGTCGACACGAGAGTGAATTGTGTCGACACGGCCTTTGAAGAAACTGTGAATCTTTTGTTTTAATTTGAGAGGAAATTTTGGAAAGATTTGGGACATCTTTAGAATGATAAATAATGAGAGGAATTATCATTTCAAGGATTTTTAAGAGGCTTTAAAAATTCATTTGTTATATTTTGCAATAATTCATCACAAATCAAGTTTTTCAAGCAATTTCCCAACATGATATTAGCATTCCAAGACTTGAGTCAACAAGATGATAAATTGAGGGATATAGTGTATCTAACAATCAACCAAAAACTACCATGTTTCTCAATTTTCAAGAATTAAAGATGTCATCTAGACCAAATACAATTGTGTTGAAAGTAAAACACAAACTTAAAGAACAACTTGATGAAGGAAGAAGATGATTCTTTCGAAACAAATCTCCAATAATTTTCATATTTTTGTTCTTTTAACAAACTATCAAATGATATAAATCTCTTTCACTCAAGTACTAGTGTTTTTTACACACCATAGTCCCTGGATACTTAAGATTTAGTCATTGTCAAGTCTCAAAGGGGTAAATGATGACCTTTTGACATGAAAATATACGTTTTGTAGACGCCAATATTTCCAGTTACTCAGTCATCATCAAAAAACATAGCACATTTTTGCTTAGTTTTGAATTTATTTTCAATTTTGATCCCCTTTGAACAGAGTTAGCAATAATGCCTCATGACATACATGGCACTTCATTCATTGTGAAGGTGTGCAGTTTCTCAGCACAGATGCCATTGCTCTGTTGGATTTTACAAGATTTTGGAGAGTTTGTGAGATAGAATTCAAATACATCCAGCCATCAGTTGCAAACAAGGAAATGTTTTAAGTTCAAGACACAAATTGTTATTTAGTCTAGGAAGAGATCTGAATTTCTGTAGATTGAGAGACATAGTTGAAAGTTGATTAGTAAGAATATAATAAATCACTCAAGGTTCATTTTGTGACTCTAGACTTTAGAATGAGGACATCATGCAAGGAATTGATGAAATGCAAGAAGGGTTTTGAATTTTGCAAAAAAGATGACTTGTGAATTTTCTAGCTCCCCCTGAGATGATGATTTCAACCATTTTTCATCAAAATAAAGATATGCAATTTAAAATCAGAAAGAAATTTTCTTCTTGGACAACAAGAACTTCTCCTCAACAATTGCAGATTCATTTCTTGGTACTTGGCGGAGATAAGCTCTCACGCATAGTGAAAGTGTCCAGACAAGCCTAACTTGTCCTTCTTCAAATCACCATTTGATATACCAAGTAACTTCAATGCAATAAGAGTTGAAGAATTCATTGCCAAAAGGAAATGGAAGTTAAAACTGTGCAAGTTTTGAAATCAGAAAAGAAATTCTCTTTGAACAGTAAAAGCTCCCCCTCAACTATTGCATATTAACTTCTTAGTACTTGGCGGAGATATGTTCTCACGCATAGTGAAAGGTTCTAGACAAGTATAACCTGTCCTTCTCCAAGTCACTATTTGATATACCTTGAAGTGTCAACACAATAAGAGTTGGAGAATTTATTGTAAGAAAAAAGAATTAGAATTGAAAGTGAGAGAGATATGAACAATGTGAATGAGGGAAGCAAAGAGCTATGAAATGCAACGAACTCCCCCTTAGACAATGCATAACACTCAACCCAAACCTAGAGAGAAATCAAGAAGGTGGACACCTGCAAAGACCAAGTTCTCTCCTTAAAGATGAAAATCTATTTTCAGGAAGGGGTTTTGTGAATATGTCTGCAATTTGTTTTTCAGTTTCAATGAAGTGGAGTTCAAAAGACTTCTTTGCAACCTCATCTCTCAAGAAATGATGCCTAATTTCAATGTGTTTTGTTCTAGAGTGCTGAATGGGGTTTTTAGAAAGGTTGATTGCACTTGTGTTATCACATAGGATGGGTACGCACCCTAAATCTTGGTTATAATCAAGAAGTTGATGTTTCACCCAGAGAATCTGAGTTCCACATCTACCTGCCGCAACATATTCAGCTTCTGCAGTTGACAGAGCAACTGAATGTTGCTTCTTAGAAGCCCAAGAAATAAGGCACCCACCTAGAAATACACACAAGCCACTTGTGCTTTTTCTATCTAACTTACACCCAGCATAATCAGCATCACAATAGGCAAACAATTCTAACTTGCAACCAGTAGGATACCAAATTCCTAAGTCACATGTTCCAACAAGATATTTAAAAATTCTTTTCACAGCAATCATATGACTTTCTTTAGGATTAGATTGGAATCTAGCACATAAGCACACACAAAATTGAATGTCAGGTCTAGAAGTAGTAAGGTAGAGCAGAGAGCAAATCATACCTCTGTAGGTCTTTGGATCTACTGACTTACCATATGGGTCTTCTTCTAGCTTAGCATTTATTGCAATGGGTGTGTTTGAGTGTTTAAGGTTCTGAAAGTCAAACCTTTTCAGTAGCTCCTTGACATATTTGGTTTGACTGATGAAGATTCCTTCATTGGTTTGGTTAACCTGCAATCCCAAAAAGAATGTTAAATCTCCCATTAAGCTCATTTCAAATTCATTCTTCATTTGATTTGAAAATTCAGTGCAAAGGCCTTTATTAGTTGATCCAAATATTATGTCATCAACATAAATTTGGACAATAATTATTTGATTTTTTACTGTTTTTGTGAACAATGTTTGATCAACATTACCTCTAGAATATCCTTTTTCAAGTAAGAAGGAACTCAAACGATCATACCAAGTTAGGATATTTTTCATTTTCAAATCCAGGAGGTTGTTCAACAAAAACATTTTCCTTTATATATCCATTTAGAAATGCACTTTTGACATCCATTTAAAAGACTTTGAATTTCATGGAGGATGCAAAAGCAAGGAAAATTCTCACAGCTTCTAGTCTAGCTACAGGGGCATAAGATTCTTCAAAGTCAATTCCAAATTCTTGGTTATACCCCTTTGCAACTAGCCTAGCTTTGTTTCTTATTACTTGACCAGCTTCATTCAATTTATTTCTGAAAACCCATCTAGTGCCAATCACTGTTTGGTCACTAGGTCTAGGCACTAATTCCCACACTTGATTTCTTTCAAATTGATGAAGTTCATCATGCATAGCATTAATCCAATCAGAATTGGATAAGGCTTCATCAATTGACTTGGGTTCAATTTGGGAAATTAGAGCTAGTGAGTCTTCTTCAGTGTTTTGCAAAAAGGATGATCTGGTCCTAACTCTATCATTTAAGTTGCCAACTACACTGTCTAATGGGTGATCTCTTAGAAAACGAGGTTCAGAAATTACCTGTTGAGAAGTGCCCACTTCTGGAGCAATGTTACCTGAACCACTTGAAGATGGTGAGTTGTTGTTCAGGTTCTCTTCAATGTTGTTAATCTCCTCAACGGTTGGTGAAGAATCCACAATGAGGTCATCCTCTTCATTGTCTTGTTTTTCCCTGCAAGATTTAGAATCATTAGTGGAAAAGGAATTTTCATCAAAAATAACATGTGGTGATTCTTCAA
Organism: Colocasia esculenta; assembly: GCA_014218235.1. NCBI lineage: Eukaryota > Viridiplantae > Streptophyta > Magnoliopsida > Alismatales > Araceae > Colocasia > Colocasia esculenta. Next base: position 63,975,710 of record CM024761.1, read on the forward strand.
CAGTTTTGGTTTTTAATATGTACACTTTGAAAGCCCTTGACACTTCAGAATAGCCAAGGAAGATAGCTTCCTGACTCTTAGCATCAAACTTGTCAAGGTTTTCTTTGTTGTTATTGTGTACAAAACACTTGCACCCAAAAGTTTTGAAGTAAGCAACAGTTGGCTTTTTGTTTTTCAACAATTCATAGGGGGTTTTTCTGATCTTTGGTCTGACCAAAGCTCTGTTTAGGATGTGATTGGCTGTGTTAACAGCTTCAGCCCAGAAGGATTTGGGCAGATTACTTCCTAAGAGCATGGATCTAGCCATTTCCACAAGAGTTCTATTCTTTCTTTCCACAACTCCATTTTGTTCTGGAGTTCTAGGTGAAGAAAACTTGTGAAAGATTTGAAATTCAGCACATAGATCAGAAAAGGATGTGTTATCAAATTCACCCCCATGATCAGTTAAAATGTTTTTAATTTTAAATGGATAAGTTGTTAAGATAGTGGTACAGAAATTCCTGAATTCAAGGCATGCATCACTTTTGTGGGATAGAAAAATAACCCAGGTAAATCTAGTAAAGTCATCAATGATTACAAACCCATATCTCTTGCCACTTAAGCTTAGAACTCTTGTTGGCCCAAAGAGGTCCATGTGAAGAAGTTCTAGTGGCTTAGATGTGAGTACTTCATTGAAGACTTTAAAGGATTTCCTAGTTTGTTTTCCTTTAGCACAGATCCCACAAATTTGACCTTCAACACTAGAAAAAGATTCAGGAAGACCTTTAACCAGATTCAATCTTAACAACTTATTCAAAGTTCTGAAACTTGCATGGCCAAGTCTTTTGTGCCAAGTCCATGCAATTTCATCTTTATTTGCAACAAAACAAAGATTTTCAGAAAATTTTTTTATTAAGGTTGATCATGTAGACATTGTTTTCTCTTTTCCAAAGAATTTGATTTTATCAGTTGATGAATCAATTATCTTGCAAAAATCAGATTCAAACACAACTTTGTGACCTTTGTCACATAGTTGGCTGATACTGAGCAAATTATAATCAAGTCCATCAACTAACAAAACATTATCTACTGAGTTTGAAGAAGTTTGACCAACCTTACCAGATCCAATGATCTTTCCTTTATTTTTACCTCCAAAGGTGACTGACCCTCCCTCCTTTTCAATTAGACAGGAAAATTTGGCTCTATCTCCAGTCATGTGTCGTGAACACCCACTATCAAGAAACCAAACATTGGTGTTGGGTGCACGACCTTCCTGCACAAAGATCAATGGAGAGAAGATTTTGGTACCCAAACAGAGTTGGGACCATCAGAATGATTTAATAAAGACATCAAATCCTTTCTCACCCAAATTTGATTTGTTTTAGATTTTTGTTTTGTTACTTTGGTGTTTTAGCCTTTTTCTATTTATTCTTTCTTTTAGGAATGAAAGCACCAAGATCTTTTTTTGGTAGGAGGGGAGTTTTTCATTTGAAAATTTGAGTTCAGAGGAGGAGGTGGAATCCATGGATTGTGTTGGTACATCCAGAAATTTGGATAAGGGAATTGAGGATAATACCAACAGGGATTTTCATACCATTGGTTCCAAGGATTAGTCCAATTTTCTTGAAGTATTGTCTTGGAGGTCCAAGGTTCTTCATGGATTATTTCTTTTCCCTTTTCTTATTTTTCAGATTTTTATTTGAATTTTGGTTGAGTTGTTTATGGTTTTGGTGTTGAGCAGGTCGACCTCTCTGTACTGGTGTCGACACATCAGCCACAGAAGTCTTCTTCTTGTGGACTAGTGTCGACCTGTCAGGGGACTGTACCTGATTAGTTTGGTGCTGTTTTCCCTTTTTCTCACTGGATTTGTTTTTTGTTGGTTTCTTTTTGTTGAATCCTAATCCATGAGATGTGGTTGTCATGTTGGATCCTAGCAATGCCTCTAGGTTATCTTGGCCTTTTGTGAAGGTTTGGATAACCTCCTCCCTTTCCTTTAGCTGGTTTTTAAGAGCTTCAATTTCTTCAATTTTCTGTTGTTTTTCTTGTTTTTCAATTTCCAGCTTTTCAGTTAAGTTTCTGAATTCTTGGGAGGCCTTTTGAGAGGCAAGCTTTAAATCATCAACTAAGTTTAGGAGATTTTCCTTTTCTTCAAGCAAGTCTGTTACTTCAGTTTCCAGTTCAGAAATTCTATGGTTTGAAGATTGGTTATGGTAAATATTTTCAATTTTCTTTTTGATGTGTTTGTTTTCTTTTCTCATTTCAGAATATCTTTCAACCAGTTCTGCATACACATCCTGCCAATCTTCAACAGTATAGTCTTCAAAGGAAGTATTTACCTTTTCATCTGTACTGTTGGCCATGAAGCAGACTTCCTCACTCTCTGAGCTTGAGGACTTCTTCTCTTCTTCTTCCTCACTTGTATCTTCATCAGACCAAGTGGCTACCATGGCCTTTGGCTTCTTATATTTCTGGAATCTCTTGTGCTTTTCCTTCTTGTTCTCAGGACACTCTCCCTTCATGTGTCCTGGCTTGTTGCACTGTAACAGATAACATTTTCATCAGGTTTATGATTCTTATTGAAATTGGAAGAGGAAGTGTTCTTCTTACCTGAGGGAAATTTCTTTTTCCCAGTCATTTTCCCTTTCCTATATTTCAAAAATTTCCTGAATTGTCTAGTCATGAGGGCAATCTCATCCTCATTCGACTCAGATTCTTCAGAACTTGTCTTATCCTGATTTTTATCTTTGTTGCTTGAAGAGGCTTTGAGTGCCATAGGCTTGGTCTTAATGATGTGTTCTTCATTTCTTTTTAAGTTTATTTCATATGTCATTAAAGATCTAATCAATTCATCCAAAGAAATTTTGGACAAATCTTTTGAATCTTCAATAACAGTGGCCTTGGTATGCCAAATTGAAGAAAGTGAACGCAAAATTTTTCTTACCAAGTCTGCATCAGTATACTCCTTACCCAAAGCCTTGAGTCCATTGACTATCACCATGAATCTGGCAAACATTTCAGAAATAGATTCATTAGATTTCATCATAAAGAGTTCATATTCTGAAACTAAAATGTTTGCCTTGGTCTCCTTGACCTGAGATGTTCCCTCATAGAGTAATTCGAGTTTATCCCACATCTCTTTGGCAGATTTGCACATTGAGATTCTCGAATACTCCTTGGGATGGACAGCACATTGAATCATGTTCATGGCACTATAATTCAATGTTGCTTTCCTTATTTGTTCCCTAGTCCAGGTATCTTCTTCTCCCTGGTTCTCATAGGGACCCACCTCTACAACTTTCCAGATCTCATAGTTCTGGGCCCTTAGAAACACTTGCATTCTATTCTTCCAATAAGAATAGTCCAAACCATTAAAGAATGGTGGCCTATTTATGGAATGGCCCTCAGCTATGAAACCCTTTGAGTCCATGACAATTAAGTAAATGCACAGAGAAAGAGTTAAACAAGCAAGCAAACAAACAAGCAAACAATCAAACACTCAATACTCAGAAACAAAAACTGCTCAGTTCAAATCAGATCGATGTAAACCCGCTCTGATACCAATTGAAGGATCGAAATGAATGTGTGGAAAAGATCTAGAAGGGGGGGGGGATGAATAGATCTTAGCCACTTTTGCGGAAGCTTAAGTAATTTGAAAACTATTTAGAATCAGAGGCAATGTTATCAGTGAAAAACTACAGATCTGATTAGATTTGAGTGAATTGAAAAACTTAGATGTGAAGCAAGTTGATTAAGCGAATTAAAAACGGATCCTATGCAAACATCTAGCGGATGAATCAATCAAACCATAGAAGACAAATGCACAAGGATTTTTTAGGTGGTTCGGAAATCACCCAAGTGATTCCTACATCCACCCCTCACAACCCGTGAGGCTTCACTAACACAACTGGGCTACACACCCAAAGGAGCCTAACAACTCCAACACTTCAGAGCATACAACTCACACAACCTCTAGAGCAAGACTACTCTAGAAACACAGAGCAAGACTGCTCAAACCAACCTTGAGCTTGACAACTCAAACTGAGCTCGACGGCTCACAACAACCTGAGCACAATGCTCACACTAAAACTTGCTAGACACCAACTTAAGACAAGATCCTCTAGCAACAGATCTAGTCGAAATTTGAGAACTCTAAAGAGAGTTATGCAGAAGCACTTGCATAATCTCAAAAGATATCTCAGAAGAACAGAAGAAAAGATAAATTGTATTGAAAGGCTTCGTTCTTCAGTGTACTCCCTTGTAGAAGCTTGAATTGGGAAGAAACTTGTGAGCTTGAAGTCCAAGTCGATACTCTGCAATCTGAGAAGTTGGATCTTCCTCGAATTCTTCACCAAAGAAGTCTTCTACAGATCTGCCTCCTTGGAATGCTTCAGAGGAGTCTTCAGGAATCAAATTCCAATTCCCACACCTTGAATTGGTGGAGATTGGTCTTCTGGAAGCACTTGGAGAGCAGAGGAAGGAGACACGAGCTCTTTTGGCCGCCAAGAGTTTTCTGGAGGCTCTAAGAGAGTTGGGTCACTTCTTGCGTGGATGGAGGGCCAATAGAGGTCCTTTTATACCCAAAAGAGTCCAAAGGTACCTTTTAGGTATAAGGGCACACGATCCTAGGTTGATTCCCATCGGCCTGGGCTGACACGTGGCACCCATCAACTTTAAGATGAAAACTTCCCGTAGTGTGTCGACCTGCCCTGGTGGTGGTGTCGACAGACTACCCAAATTATGAAAAAGCTGTTCTGGGAACTGGATCTAGTGTCGACCTGCCTGAGAGTGTGTCGACCTGCTGTCCCAATTCTGTAAATAGCTGTTCTGTGAACGGGATCTAGTGTCGACCTGCTCTGTGAGTGTGTCGACCTGGGTGGACTGATTCCTGAAAAACTGCAACTCGTGTCGACACACTCTTGACTCGTGTCGACACAGTCTCAACATTTTTACACATTTTGCCTTTGAATCTGTGTTGTTGTGTCGACACCATTGATGGGTGTGTCGACACATCTTTTGCATAAAAATGTTTGTACCTGAAAATAAAACACATATATCATTAGTTAAATGATTTATCATGAACATCAATGATAAATGTGATTTGAAATATGCTTTTTGAACATTGATTTCAGGTATGATGTTTTTGACATGTTTCAATTGAATTGCTTTAAAATTACCTCTTGTCATCATCAAAATAGGAGGGAAATGATATGAATATGCATTCAACCCAACAGGTTTGTGCATGCTTTAACAAGGTTACTTTCGGTGACCTAAAATGCATAGTCATGGATCAAGAATTAGTTAATGGTGGATACATGATGAAAATTAGGGAAACTAGGGGCATTTGAAAGCTAACATAATGTAGTATTTATGAGAATTTTCGCATGGCATGGGATCAAGTATGCACGGGAGAAGATGCATGGACAAAGCAACGGGGGTCAAACATGATTCATAGAAGGATTCAAAGAATTAATTCTCCCTCATGAGAGAACAAAATAGAACGAATCCAGAGGGCTTTTGAAGGGGTTCATGAAGACTACCTAGGGAAATTTTTACACAGTTCAAGCTTGAGAGATTGCCTACCTTTCGTTGCAGTAAAGAAAACCTAAGTTGGTGATGAAGAAGAGCAATTCCCCCTTTGATCCAAGCCTTCTCTCCTTGCTCCTTCATCCTCCAGCCTTTGCCTTCATCTCCCAAAACTCTAGAAGTGAACTATGGGGTGATAGGGTCGAATTGGGGTGTTTATGGCTTGCTACAAGAGTCCTCCCTTCTAAAAACTCTTCCTTTCCTATTAAATCCTAATTTTCCATAATTATCACCTTCCCTCCTTGCAATTATCTCCTTCTTTGGATGGGGGAGAGGTTAATTTCGTGGGTCAAGAGTTAGGGTAAAAGTAGGTTTCTTTTTAAGATAGATTTTGATCTATTTAGTAATTATTTAATCCCTTTAATTAATTACCTTTATTTTAAATCCGAATTTGACATAATTAGCTTCCATCTCATGATGGGCTCTCCACAATTGGGCCTAATACTTTCATGTTAGGACCATTAATACAACCCATTTCTACTTTAGCTTAATGGGTATTGCTTTAATTTCCTTTTATTCTATTTATTCTCTTTTTATTTTAATTAAATATATTTAACTCATTTATTAATTAAAATTTCTATTTTATTTGGATTTAAAAATCAAGGTTGCTACATCCTCCCCCTCTTAAAAAGAATTTGGTCCCCAAATTCATATAATCCTAAGATGAAGAATGACTTACTGAATAACTCTGGGTAATTCCGTCGCATTAATGCTTCCGGCTCCCACGTGGCCTCTTCAACTTCATGATTTCTCCACAATATCTTGACTATGGGTATAGATCGTTTCTGAAGCTGTTGCATCTTCTTGTCCAGTATTTTCACTGGCCTTTCTTCATAGGTCATGTCCTTGTTCAAAATAATGTCATCATAGTTGATTACGTGTGACGGATCATACACGTACTTCCTCACCATTGACACATGGAAAACGTTATGTACGGTGGAGAACTGGGGAGGTAGCGCTAGTCGGTAAGCCACCTCGCCAACTCTATCCAACACTTCAAATGGACCTATGAATCGTGGTCTCAATTTGCCTTTCATCCCAAATCTTTGGAATCCTCTGGTCGGAGATACTTTCAGCATCACATGATCTCTAGTTTGAAATTCTAAGTCCCTTCTTCTTTTATCAGCATAGCTCTTCTGCCTGGACTAAGCTACCTTAATCCGGTCTTTGATAATCTATACATCTCTACTAGTGTTCTGCACCATATCTGGTCCCAGCCATTGCTGTTCCCCTACCTCATTCCAGCACACAGGTGATCTGCAACTTCTTCCGTACAACGCTTCAAATGGTGCCATCTTAATACTTGCCTGATAGCTGTTGTTGTAGGTGAATTCTATTAGGGACAGCTGTTCATTCTAAATAGCCTTCATAATCTATAGTGCAGGCACGTAGCATATCTTCTACTATTTGATTTGTCCTTTCTGTTTATCCATCCGTCTGTGGGTGGAAGGTAGTGCTGAAATTGAGTTTCATGCCCAATGCTGTCTGAAGTCCCTTCCAGAACCTAGAAGTGAATCTGGGATCACGGTCTGAGACAATAGATATGGGGACTGCATGTAATCTCACAATTTCCTTTACATATAAAGCTGCAAGTACATCCACACTCCATGTACTCTTAATTGCAAGGAAATGTGCAGACTTAGTCAATCGATCCACAATAACCCAGATAGCATCAAGTCCACCACGAGTTCGGAGTAAACCCATGATGAAATCCATACCAATACTTTCCCACTTCCATTCTGGTATGTCCAGGGGTCTGAGTACACCCGCAAGACGACGGTGTTCAGCTTTTACCTGTTGACAGGTGAGGTAGTGTGCGGCATGCTCAGCCACCTCAGGCTTCATGTTTAGCCACCAAAATGACCTTTCATGTCCTGGTACATCTTGGTTGTGCCCGGATGAATGGTATACTTGGTCTTGTGGGCTTCATCCATTAGCTTTCTCTTCAGCTCCTCATTGTCAGGCACGCATGTCCTGGCTTGGAATAATATTCTTCCATCCTCAGCGATGGAGAAATCCGGCTTGTCAGCTATGGTCTCGCTGACTCTGACTAGGAATGGATCATTTTCCTGCTGCTCTCTGATCTCGACAAAGATGTTGGGTTGAGCTCTAAGATTAGCAACTAACATCTTATCACTTCTCTTTTCAATGTTCAGATCCAGACTGGCGAACTATTCTAGTAATTACATCTCGCCCATGACTAAACATGATAATGAAGCCACTGGCTTTCTACTAAGTGCATCAGCTACTGCATTACCTTTGCCTGGGTGATATTGAATGTTGAAATCAAAATCCTTCAAGTACTCTAGCCATCTCCTTTGTCTCATATTAAGCTCCTTCTGAGAAAACAAGTACTTCAAGCTCTTGTGGTCTGAGTAAACAATGAACTGCTCTCCATATAGGCAATGCCTCCAGATCTTGAGTGCAAATACCACTGCAGCTAATTCTAAGTCATGGAAAAGTAGTCCGGCAGTTTAGGAAGCTCACCTTAGTTCACACTCCTAGGGCCCAAAATATCCTAGCAGATTCACTCGCCTCCCTCGCGTCTTCTATTCCCATTCCTTTGGGGAAGTCTTCGGAAACCGTCTCTGTCCAGAGGTTAAGAGTCCCTTCCCATGTCGATCTGTGGTTCTCTCAGCTCGTGCGTCCTTCTCCATCCCTTCGGGTCCATGTGCTTTCCAAAGAGCCAGAAATTGACCTTGAAGATGGCCATCCCTGGTATTTTGACATCGAAAACATTCTCAAAGATGGATCCTTCCCTGATTATGCCACCTCTGCCGATAGATGGGCAATTCGTCGCGTCTCGGAGCGTTACAAGATCATAGGTGGCATTCTATACAAAAAGTCTCTCAGCGGGGTCTATCTCCGTTGCCTTGATGAATTCGAGTCTCAAGATGTTGTTGAAGCCGCTCACTCTAGTGAATGTGGTGGCCATGTTAATGGTAGAGCAATTGCCCAGAAGTTGCTAAGACACTATTATTGGCCCACCATGGAAGAAGACTGTAGCCATTTTGTCCGTCACTGTGCTAAATGTCAATTGCACGGTGACAAAATTCATGCTCCTTCTTCCTCTCTTCACCCTCTCATCGCTCCATGGCCTTTCGCCATATGGGCATTCGACGTGGTTGGTCCACTTGCGAACAGAACCGGAGAAATCCGTAAGAAGTCCTTCATTCTGACCGCCACGGAATACTTCACGAAGTGGGCTGAAGCAGAAGCATTCATAGAAGTCAAAGCTTCAACAGTCATCAAGTTCATCAAGCGTAACATCCTTGCAAGATTTGGCGTGCCTCGGGACATCGTCACTGACAACGGACCGCAATTCACTTCACAGGAGCTTCGCGACATGTGTGGTAAATATGGCATTAACTTGCATCATTCATCACCATATTATCCACAAGGTAATGGACAATCTGAAGCTACTAACAAAACTCTCATTAAAATCATAAAGAAAACATGCAAATCTCATAACAATGCTGACTGGCCAGATCGCTTAGTTGATGCTCTTTGGGCCTATCGCACCTCCGTCCGCACTCCAACGGGGCAAACCCCCTATGCTTTGACATACGGATCAGATGCGATACTCCCATATGAGATCTTCGTCCCTTCGCTTAGAGTTCAATTGGCTTCCGAACTTGATCCTGATCAACGTCGGGAAGCCTTGTTGGCACAACTTGAACTCTTAGATGAAAGGCGGATGATAGCGGCTGACCACGCTCAAGTCTATCATCAGAGAATTGCACGTTTTTATGCTAAAAGAGTTCTTGAGAGAAAATTCGAAGTGGGTGAGTTGGTCCTAAAGCGCAAAATCATAAAGGCACCAGGTCCCAGGAGCAAATTGCAAGAAAATTGGGAGGGTCCGTTCGTTGTCAAAGAAGTATACTCAGGGAATGCTTATAGGTTAGTGGATGCCGAGGGAGTTGAGCTAACGCACCCTTGGAATGCAGTCTACCTCAAGAAATTCTACCCTTAGTCAGTCAGTCAGTCCGTCAAGTCGGTCATTCATCACTTGTTAAGGTGTGGGTCTACATTTCCTACTTTTCCAATTGGTCATTAGTAAGGAAGGGTTTATTCACACACCACACGATGTTAGAGTACTACCCCTAACTGGAAAATCACAAGTACACTCGGGCGGTCTCATCCGGTCAATGTGTTTCCCCTATTCTTTTCCCACTCGATCGTGTCTAGAAGCGGAACAAACTACGAGTAGGGGACCACCCACTCTCATTTAAAAGGACAAGGTCACCATAAAACAGGGGCAACTAATAAAAAGCAAGGGGCAAAATGTCAAATCAAGCCTCAAAGGGGGAAAAGAAAAGCCAAAAGGTCAAAAAAGGGTAGCAAAAAGTACGTACCCGGAAAAAGGCTGACCAACTCAAGGAGGTAGCAAAAAGTACGTGCCTCCACCCCAGAAATCAGAAATGAAATGAAAAATGAGAAATCCCCCTGAAAACGATGGTTGACCAAGTCTGTTTAATATGAGATGTCGGTTCGGAAACAAAAGTAGTTTGAACCAAAGCCCTACATGATTTTCTATACTTTTCTTCCCATTTCCCCCTCTAGGGGTAATTTGATTGTATAAGACCTCCTGTGGTGGAAAACATCAAGAAGGCTAGGGGCAATTTCCAACATCAAAGAATTCATGCACGTCCCTCCTTACTCTTGGCCTCTGTGGTTAAGTAGATCGTGTAAACCCTATACTACAACATGTGATGAATATGTGTCTTAGAGTCAAAAAAAAAAAAAAACAAAAAAAAACAAAAACAAAAAGAGAGTCTTTTGATGTGTATATTTCACGTTGTACATATTTTCTCTCGTATTTTCTCCCTTATTTTCAAAAGCCAAAAAAAAAATAGAAAAATTCAAAAAAATCTAAAAAAAATTAGTAGTAACATGTATATATACTAACATTCTCCTTATTTTCTTATCAAAAACAAAAACAACAAAAAAATCAAGAAAACAACAAAACAAAAAATGCATGTGCATATTTCCCTTTCAGTTATTTTATTATGTTCCTATCTTTCATTGGACATTAGCCCCTTGACCAGATCTCAAGAAAGGTACATCGTAGGCAAGGGGCTAAAGACAGATCTACATTAACCTGTTTTCTTAAAGTGTTGTGGATTGCAGGAAACAGAAACCAAACCATTCAAGTGCACAGAATGACAAAAGTCCACAATATTCCACTATGATGATCAGGTCCATGTACATATCATGACAGGGGCATACCCCTGGAAGTACAACCGGAGCCCCGCTCCTCACTCCTCTCTCCGCTCCCCCTCACTAGGCCTCTGCCTACGTGAGCTGCTCACCTCCTCCTCCTCCCTCTCCCGACGCCGGTCTGGGAGAGGAGGCCTCGACGCCGTCGACGCCTTGGGCCGCTGCAACCCTCCTCGTACCACGGAGGGGTCCCCCAAGGACACGATGTCGTCGAGGGAGGCGAACGCCGATCCGGTCCTCGCGGGCGTCGCTTGTTGGGCCTGCCGCTGGTGCTCCCGGCGCTTCTTTAGCACCTGGTCCTTCAATATCTCGTAATCCGCGGCGATCCGCGCCCGGGCTGCCTCAACCTCTCTCTCTCTCTCTCCCTGGCCTCGAGTAGGCGACCCCTCATGGTAGCCCGGTCATCCCTCAGCTCCTCCATGGCAGCCGCCATGGTCCGCTGCTGCACGTCAAATCCAAAGGGTGTTAGCTATGTACGCATGCCAGGAAGGAGGAAATTTGGTGCCTTACCTCTGTCTCCATCTCCAACCGCAGAGCCTCCATCTGTGCCTGGAGAGTCGTCACTCTGCTCCCCTCTCGCTGCACATAAAGAGCAAGTCAAGGTCAAGTCAAATCAAATCAAATTGTGCATAAAAGGGTGTGGCAGTCTTTTACCTCAGTCTCCAACTCCCGGACCCTCGCCTCCGCCCGATCCAGGGCCTCTTGCAGGCGCACTATCAGATCTCCTCTCGCCGGCTGGGCAGACGAGCTCGCCCCTGCGTCGCGACTCGCGCGCACCCTCACTAGCTCCTCCTTCTGCATTCACGGAACTTTGGTTAGTAATTCAATTCAATTCAATTCAATCTATAATCAAATTTGCGTTACTTACCAGTGCCCTGACCTCGGTGCGGAGCCTCGTCAGCTCCACCTCCTGCTCGGCCAATCGCCCCTCCAAAAGGCGGACGGCCTGTGACTCCGGCATTTGCCATTCACACTTCAAGGTTAGAATCAAATGAGGCAATCCACCAACCAAGGCTTAAGGTTAGAAGTTTCACTTACCACTCGTCGGTCGAGCCGGAGTCGCCCGGCATATCGTGCCCGGTAGTCCTCCATGTATGCTGAGCTATCGAGGAGGGCCGTCTGCCGCACCACCTGCTCACCGCCCCGCGTCAGTAGGCGACAGTGCTGCCATGCTCTGCTCCCCAGTCTCGGTCCTCAGCAAAGAACCGCCGGCGCGAATGTCCCTCTCTCCCGAGGGAAGGCACCTCGATGGCCGGCTGGTGCCAGCCCAGGGTCCGCACCACCAGCTCCAGATACAGCACCTCACATGTCCCGAGGCACAGTAAGAGGAGGTGGCGGTCGAAAAGGGGTCGGCCCGCCGCCACTGCCGGGTGCGAGGCGTACGCCTCCCCCGCATAGGGGTTCCACACTACCTAAGAAGAACAAGAAAACATTGGTCAGTCACATTCATTAAATGCAGCAAACAATTGAAAGAATATAAGAGCTAGTTGAGATTTTCATACCCGCTCGTGCGGGTAGTGGTCGAGTGCGACCCGCACGTCTCCAGCCCTCCTGTCGGTGACCCTGGGGTCCGGGGCCACCTCCCACCTCGTCATGAGAGGCACCATTGTCTGACGCCCCTCTGCAAGTGTCCCGCGCCCCATAGGGAAGCGCGTATACCCCTAGATCTGCAAGGCAGCAAAAAGAATGGTCAGTCAAGCAGTTAATCAATAAAAATCAATGATGAGCATTAAAAGAAATTTGTGTACCTGAAGGAAGGGGGTGAAGCCCCCGGTGCTCTGAGAACGCCGCGAGCTACTGGGGAGAACTGAGAAGAGGTGTCCCAGCATCGTGGCGCCCCAAGCGTACCGCCCAGCCTGCTCCAAGTCCCGTAGCAGCAAGATGAACTTGCAGTTCATCTGCGAGGACTGTGTCGCAAAAAGAAGTCGCTCGAAGAGGTAGGCGACGAAGATCCGGATGCAGCGCTCCTCGCTCCGGCCTCCCAGGTCCAGTGCTCCCCTCACCCCTGTGAAAAACTCCTCGAGAGTCTCCAGAGGCCCTCTCCTCCTGCCTCTCAGGCCCACCGCCTCTGACAACGATCCGAGCAGGATGCTCCGGATCGGTCTCCTCCTCCCCGCGACGAACTCCGGTCCCAACAGCTCCACTATATCATCATAATAATCACTCCGCTCCTGTCCCACTACCGGCTCTCCCTGAATCGGCAATCCTGTCAGATACGCTACATCCTCCAATGTAGGTATCATGTGGCCCCAAGGCATGATGAATGCCTTGCAGTCCTCCTCCCATCGCTCCCTAAGAGCCTCAAGATATAGTACGACCACGTGGAATGGACGCACCGACAGCAGATGTCCAAACCCCATCCGAGCCACCCTAGTCTGCTGGGCTTCCGACAGCGCCCGGTACCACGCCCAACACAAATCCCAAGTCACCCTGCTCCTCATGCGACCTTTGCCCAGCAGAGAACACAGAATATTTGACGTCAGCATCGATTTCCGTTAATCAACAGTTGGCGGCAAGGGGTTGTGGTTTATCAAAGTCAGCGTCCATGGTTGGCCGTTAAGTTCTTCCGTCGGCGTCCGCCACCTTGCCGTCAAGATCACCTTAACGACAAAGGGGTGGCCGTTGAAAAGATCTCAACGTCCACCGATGTGGACGTCAAGTTCCTGTCTAAACCGACAAAGCTTCCCCTGTTTTCCCCCTTTCCACCGATTCTTCAACCACACTCACATGGAGTTCTAGGGTCTGGAGTACTTACACGGGGTCGTCGGGGCAAGTCCCCCTCCGTTTCATCTCCCCCTTCTCCGGCCGTGTCTTCCCCCTCCGGGACGTCACCCACCGCCACCTCTTCCTCTTCCTCCGCCATAGTTGCCTCCATCTCCTCCCCTTCCTCCTCCGTTTGACGGCGGCCTCGGAGAATGCCTCGTTTCTCTCTCGTCCTCATCGAAATCTCGAGCAAGGTAAGTAGTGAAGGATTCGGGTTTTGCCTCTCCTGGCGCTTGGGAAGGTGAAATGGCGCCGGGAGAAAGTGTCGGTTCAAAAAAAGGGCGTTTTCTGGTTTAACGTCAAGCATTGGCCGTTTCACTTTTCCCGACGTCAATCGGTGGTCGTTGACGTACTGTAGGCGTCCACTGGTAGACATCAATGTCTCTTCATTGTCAGACCTCATAGTTTGGTAGACGGCCTCGTGTGGACGTCTACTTTGAATTCGACGGCCATCCTTGTGGACGTTTACCTGATTTAGCGGCCATCGATATGGACGCCAGCACCCCCGCACTCAGTCCTCACAGTACACTCCTTTGAACCTTTTTGAGGCCATTTCATGTACACACATTCCACATTCCACAAGTCAAACAAATTCAACTCAATTCAACACAAATGAAATCCACCTTTATTCATCTAATTTGTGTTACACTTATTGGAAATTGGGAAATTACATTATTTTGCCCTGCGGGCCATAAAGAAATCACAAGCAGTGGGGCAAATGCTGTCATTAAACTCCTTCGGAGGAGGAAGGATTGTTGGTTTGGTGGTTGGGGAGAGGGTTACTGAAAATGCCAAGGTCCTTCTTGGTGTACCTAGACTTGGCTATGGCCACCTTGACGTCATCCCAGTTGATTCTACCTTGGTCATTCATATCATAGACCCAGTCACGGAAGGTAAAGCAGTTGTTGATGAAGTGACCATGAGTCCTATCGTATGGATAGTACTTGGAGGTGTCCACCCTTGAATTGGTGTTCTCCCTTTGTGGGGGGAGTTGAATTGCATCACAGGACATGAGGGCGAAGAATACGCCCTCGAGAGTCTCAGGAAGAGGAGGGTAATGCGACCTTTTGGGGCCAGGTCGGATGTAGCCAGCGGGAGGAGGAACGACAGAGTAAGACTTGGAGGGATGGGATGGGAATTGGTGAGGGTTGGAAGAAGTGGATGGAGGATTGGAGGATTTGTTCGGAGGCCTCAACGGCTGACTGCAAGCGTTGACGGACTCATTGACGGTCACCCCCTCGGTGGTAGGTGCCGCGGGAGCCTTACGTCCCTTGGGCTTCCCTTCGAAAAAGTGGGGCAGAGAGGAGTCCTTGATTTGGGTCTGGACCACCCTAGCTCGGTTGTATAGATGCACGAATGAGGGGAACTCACTCAACATCAAGATGGAACAGAGAGCGGGGGTGGTGTTGGTAACCAACATAGTTATGCCCTGGGACTCCGGGATAGGAATATCTGCCCTAGACGCCATGGATCTCCACCGATTGGCGTAAGTGACGAAGTCTTCGTCCGGCTTCATCTTCTCTGCCACCAAGTCAGGAAGTGTAGGGACTTGGGTGGCCATGTATGAGAAGTGAGAGATGAATCACTCGGAGACTATGTCGAAATTAACCAGGTCCGACATGGGTAAAGAGGTGAACCACCTCAAAGCTTCCCCTTCTAACGATTGTTGGAAGAGGTGAACTAAAAGAACCCGGTCGTACAGCCATCGGTGGGAATCCATGGTGAATCTGGCTAGATGGTAATGGGGGTCAGAGGTCCCGTCGTACTTGCGGTACTTCGGGGCCTTGAAACCCAGAGGGAAGTAAGCATTAGGAAGCTTGCAGTAATTCTAGAGGGAATGAGGTTTTGAGAGGGATAGTGATTCAGCAAGAAGCTTCCTCACGAGTCCCTCCACCTCCGAACGGGGGACAGATTCGGATTGAACGGGGGGTATGATTTGAACTGGTGGCGATTGGGTAGAAGGAGGAGTGAGACTAGGAGTAGGGAACGGAGCGGGGGTAGGGGAAGGAATGAAGGTAGAAACGGGAACCTGGGGTGGGGTGACCGGCCTAGGAGTGGGCCTAGATGTAGAGGCATTGAAAGGGGACGGGGATGGAGTGGAAGGAGACGCCGCTGCCCGGATGGTATGCTTGGAAAGCATTGAAATAATTTCATCGGGCGAATAGCGAGACATGAGTTTAGAAAACTCGGGGTCCTCTTGAGCACCTTGGGGATGAGTGGGGTTGACCCTCAAGCTAACTTCCTCATTGTCGGCCTGGGAGGATGATTGGACTGATTCCTCGAGCTGAATGTTAGTGTTTATCATACTGACGATTTCATTGACATTATCATCATACTCAAATGTCGGTTCATTAGCCATATTAACAGGATCCAACCAAGTGTCCATTAGCACAAATGGTTTAAGTTGAAGTGATTACACTGTTTTCAGCAGAAGTATGGATTTCTACCAAACAACGTTATCAAACAACGTCCCCAAACTTTTAAAGATCAAAGTTGTGTATTTAACTTGACTTGATTAAAAAGGCCGTTCTCTCAAGTCTCACTTGAATCCCGGTGAGTAGGTGAGCTAGACAGGGAGGGTAAAGGTCCTCCTGCCCCGTACCGTGAGGGAATCCACGAAATTTAGGGACTTACAGAGTTTTCCTTGGAGCCAACCCGATTTACCCGAGAGGGAATCCCCGAGTAAAAGGTTGTAAACCAAGGAAGGGTGATCCTAAAATGTGAGGGGAGGATAGAAGAGGTGAGAAAAGTGACCCCCCAGTGACTGAGGACTGTTAGTAACAAACAGTAAGCAAACAGAAACAAAAATCACAACAAAACAATCAAAAAAATAGGGAAAAGCATGCTTCTGTGAAACTAAACGTCAAGCATGTGGATGCACAGTTCATCAGCAAAGAATAAACGGCATGATCGACGGACACTGACAGAAAATAGACGACAAGAGATATGGACGCTAAAAGTAAATCAACAGCAGGAACATTGGCCGTTTACCTGGATAGGTGGCAAGATCTCCTGCCGTCAACCTGGCCGCAGTAAGACCACAGTGGCAGCAGTTGTCCCACCGTGATCGCCAGAAAAGAGCTGTAGATGGTTCGTTTCCGCGCCGTCACCGGATCTCTCGGGTGCTCGCGGACGCCGCCGGACTCTCGTTGGCGATGAAGGGGTCTCCGGTTGATCACGTTGACCTTCCGGTTGACTGAGTTGACTAGAAGGAGAACGAGGAAAACAAGCGAAATGAAGGGGAGTTGGTGATCGCCAGGGCCTTACCTGTGCCCAAGGAGTGATGTGGTCGCGTTGAAGTGGCCGCCTCGCGCAGCGGATTGAGACGGGACCTCGTCTTCTCCTCCTTCGGTCCGGCCAAAAGAGAAGAGCTCCGTAGTCTTCTGCGGGTTGTTCCTGCCATAAAACAAAACTCTATAAGACTAATGAAGAGTAGTAAAAGCTCAAAAATGTGGGAAAATAACCCAAAAGGAGAGTCCCGTACCCGTTGCGGACTTGAGAAGAGGGGTGGCCAAATGCTATGACCACCCTTCTTCCCTCCGTTTTTGGTTGGGAAACCCCTTTCTAGGTGTGTAGGGTGAGGACCTACGAGCCTAGAATGAGTGGGAAGGTGTGTGCAACATGTAAATGAACTAAAGAGTAAGTAAGAGAAGAGAGAGGAAAGGAGGTGTAGATCCTCGTTGTTGATGTTGTAGCTCCTTGCAAGGGCTCCTCCAGCTCCAAAGCAACCCTCTTGGACGTCCCAAGTGTGGAGAGAGTGAAGAGGATGAGTGGTGGAAGGTTGGGTAAGATTTTCTTTATCTTCTCTCAAAGCTTCAGCATGTGGACGTCCAGCCTCCCTCCCCTTGCTTAGAGGACCCTAGGGACTATTATATAGACAGTGGGGTCGGAGTTCAGAGGCCTTGGATGCTCAAATGTGAAGAAACACACTTGTACACATGGCAATCCAAGTCTAAAGGCTCCAAGCAATGGGGAGAGGCCACATGGGATTTTTACTGGGTCAAGGGAGTGCCAAGGTGGCCCATATGCCCGTTGGGAATGGTCCCATGCAGTGCATGGGCGAGAGAAAGGCGCTAGTGGGCTATATTCTCGGGGATGTTGCGCAGACCAGGTAAACGAGCTTGACGTCCAGCGATCAAGCCGCCAACCGCATGCAGACGTCCAGGGATGTGGACGTCTGTATGGGTCAGCGTCAAGGGGGCTTGCCGCCAACCAGTAGTCGGCGGCCATCGATGCTGCCGTCTACATGGTATCTGAGGCAAGTTAACAAATGGTCAAACGAGGCTTAATGGGCCAAAAGAGCCTTGTGGGAGATGGGCCAAATCTCGCGTCTACAGGTACGATACACACCCCGTATTAATCAACCTTTTTGTAAGGCCCTCAAATTTTGTTCATATTATGTTTATTTAATTCTGTGCATAAGGTATTTACTTGTTTTCTATACATAGTATGTTTAATTATTTCTATGCATGTTGTATTTATTTATTTTTTGTATATGTATGTTGGTTTGATGTTTTTAAGTTCTGCCAAAAATCCTTGGTTAACGTCAACATCACTTGACGTTAAGAGCAGGTTGACGGCAACTTGTGTGCCGTTGACTGCATGGCCAGATGATATAGATGTCTAGATCGATTGATGTCTACTTCCTGTTAACGGGAGCAAAGTGGCCGTTTACTTCTCCGACTGTGGTTGCGATTCCAGATCTGAAATGGCTATGTTTTCTCTAGAATCTAATTAGGAAATCCAATCCCCAATGGTTAGGACTCCTAATGCTAGGTATACCCCGACTCTTAACCCTATATAACCTAGGTATTCTGGCTAGGTTAGGTCCTTTGGTTGAGAGGAAAATCCTAGGGTTCGTTTGAGAGAAAAACATAACTTTGTGAGGCTTGATCCGGTGTTTGGGAGGCTATTCTGGCGATCTTCTTCGACTGGAAGGTACTCCTAGTGGTGAAGAAGCTTCCCCGACTCCGGAAGACCTTCTGTGCAGGCATGAAGATCGGATTTGGAGTTGGAGAGAACACCTTCTTGGCTTGGCCGAGGAGGGCTTCATCACCAAATTGAATCTTTAGAGATTTTATTCCAGGAAAGTAGCTTAGGGGTATCATCCCTAGACATGTCCCCTAGGTCCTAGGAAATTTTGTGGATTTTTACATCGTGTCCTGGACCCCCAAATTCTCTCTTTTATTGGGTTCGGTCTGCACTTTTCTGCAGACAGGTGGTTGACGACAACCTTGTTGCTGCCAAGTTCCTGCGTTGACCGCAACAGATTGTGCCGTTAACCCACCTTGACGGCAAGGCCCTTGCCGCCAAGTTCTTCTGTTTTTACAGAACTGTGAATTTCATCTCTGTGTGATAAATTTCAAATTTTTGGATGTCTGATCATGCTGTAAAAATTGTGAATGTTTAGGTACTGTCTTAGGGTCAACCCATGATTTTTTGTTGACTTTCTATTCATACTATCATTTACTATAATTTTTGTTATGTTGAATTATGCATGATTTGACAGAAATTAATTCTGAATAAATAGTTTTACTGCATGTTATTGTTACGAAGAATTATCATGAACATAGGGTTACTGTTTTCATGTTTTAAACCTATGAGAACCGACTATTTTGTTGTCTATCATGTTAAAGGAAATATCTTGATAAAATTACATGAAATTTGAATTAAACTTTAAAAATAGTTTTACTATTGCAAAAATTTTGGAAAATTGGTCATATGACATATTATATGCATGGAGTTTGTGGTTAACATTTTATACTGTTTTGATATCTGTAGCTACTGTTTTAATTTAAAAAGGGTAATTAAGCCATGTTAAGCATGTTTGATTTAGATATTGTAAATTTCAGTGATTAGCAACATGTTTAGGTACTGTTATGATTTATTTGTCACTGTGAAACAGTCATGTTAAATTCTGTAAACTGAGATTTATATGTTTGAAAGATTTGCATATGAATGGATCAAATGGTGCATGTAAATAATGTAAATCATGTGGTTAAGTGAGAAAATGTGTTTAAGTGATTAAATGCCAAAATTGACACTACTACCATAGAAAGTTGTGGAGCAGTACTATAGAAAAGTCCGTATGGGAAGGCTCATTGTGTATGTGATATCTTGTGGGCATCAGGATGAAATCGTGGAGGTGGACAAGTACCACTGGTTAGGGTGGAGAGGGCTTCTCCCGGTTCTACGTAGTTACCAAGATTCGTCACTATATTGCCTAGATGACGGGTATGTGTTATGTGAATGTGTGTCCTTCTTTATGGTGGTTCGGACTATGTGTCATGGCAATTAAAGTTTAAAAGTGTGAAAAGTGTGTATATGTGCAGTGTGATCATGTGATAGTGTTGTGTTAAAGTGCTACCATGTGAAAATATGTGAAACCATGTGAATGTGTTTTATTTATGTTAAAACAGCAATTAAAATATGTGATTATGTGTTATAAAAGCATGTGAAAAATGTTAGACATCATGCTAGGATTGTTCGTTACCTTGTGCTTAATTCCATGATCTAATTGTGTAGCATTATGATGTGATATGAATTGGAATTGACTCAATGGATCTAGTTAATTATCATGTGTATAAAGCATGTATAGGTTATTCATATATATTTGTTTAATTGACATGAAACATGTGCCATACTTCTCTTATTGTTTTAAAGAATAGTATGTATGTGATATGTGTAAGGATGTGCCTTTAGGTTGCTTGTGGGTCTTTTTAGGAGACTCATACTTGCTTTAACATACAGGTGAGACAGGTGTCCCCGTGCTAGAGGAGGATATAGTGAGGAGCGACTTCGAGCGAGAGGAGTAGCTGCACTTGAGGAGATCACTTGTTTAGTCTACTTTTCATTTACTAGTATGTGGACATTGTTATCATGGACTTGTATAATTGTGGACATTTGTTATTTACATTTGCTACTATGTAGACTGTGGAATGTGTGAATGATGATGGAATAAGATTTATCTTCTATTTCCGTTGTACTCTCCTTTGTTATTTATGTACATCTCTACCTACTTTGTTGTGTTGGGTACATGTCCCACTGTGACGGCACCCTTTATATCGATGTGGGTTGGTTTCATCATATCGGTATACAGAGGGTTGTTACAGAGATTGGTATTAGAGAAACTAGTTGGATTGTACATGAATAAGCCATCATCTACACAATATTTTAAAGTCTTCATAGAATTTGTCAATATATGTGGAAAATATCTAATAATGAATCAAAGATAGTTAAGAAAATGGTTAGGACTAAGTAACTTAGATTCTATCTAAGTTAATTGTTTTGCAGGCTATGGCGAGCCGTGGTAGGCGTGGTGCTCAGGCTCGGGATGATGAGCAGAGACATGAGGAGAGTGGTGAGCAGCAGACCCCAACACCCCAGGGTCTTACGGTACTGTAATGACCCTCTTTATACCAGTACGATTATACCAATCTACATGGATACAAAGGGCGCCGTTACAGTGGGACATTTACCCAACACAACACAATAGGTCGAGATGTACATAAATAACAAAGAAAGAGTATAGCGAAAATAGAAAATAAATCATATTCCATCATCATTCACATATTCCACAATCTATATAGCAATAAAGAAATAACAAGTGTCCACAATCATACAAGTCCATATGAATAACATTATGACATTGTTCACATACTAATGGAAAGTAAACTAAACACATAGTCTCCTCAAGAACAGCTACTCCTCGTGCTCGGAGTCACTCCTCACTACGTCCTCCTTTAGCATGGGGACACCTGTCTCACCTGTATGTTAAAGCGAGTATGAGTCTTCCAAAAGACCTGGCAAGCAACCTAAAGGCACATCCTTACACATATAACACACATGCTATTCTTTTAAACAATGAGAGGAATATATATACTTCACATGATTCAAATCAAATAAGCAATTGTACATGAACATCCTACACATGCTTTGTACACATGATGATTAACATGATTCATGGTGTTAATCTCAATTCATATCATGTCATAAATCTAAACAATTTGATCATGGAATTATGCACATAGTAACTAACAATCCTAGCATGATATCTAACATTTTTCTCATGTGTTATAACACATATTCACATCTTTAGCTTGCTATTTTAACATAAATAACTCTCATTCACATGGTTTCACGTCTTTCCACATGATATCGCATTCACATAATACTAACACATGTTCACATTGCACATATTCACATTTTTCACACTTTTACACTTAATTGTCGTGACACATAGTCCGAACCACCATAAAGAAGGACACACATTCACATAACACATACCCGTCGTCTAGGCAATATAGTGACGAATCTTGGTAACTGTGCAGAACCGGGAGAAACCTGCTCCACCCTAACCAGTGGTACTTGTCCACCTCCAGGATTACATCCTGATGCCCATAGGATATCACATACACAATGAGCCTTCCCATATGGACTTTTCTATAGTACGGCTCCACAGCCTTCTATGGTAGCAGTGTCAATCTCGGAACATGATCACTTTAAACACAATCTTTCACTTAATCACATAGTTTCATTCACTTATATGCACAATTTAATTCATTCACATGCACTTTAATAAAACATACATGCTTCAGTTTACAAAACGTAATATGAATGTTTCACAGTGGCAAATATATCATAATCATACCTAATCATGCTACTACACATTGAAATTTACATTATCCAAAATAAAGATACTTAACAAGGCCTAATTACCCTTTTTTAAAAGTAAACAGTACCCACGGAAGTCAAAATAGTATCAAATTTTAACCACAGACATCATACAAGTAATATGTCACATGTCTAATTTTTCATATTTTTTGCATTTGTAAAACTATTTTTAACAATTTAAGTAGATTCCATGTACTTTAGTAAAATATTCACCTAAACATGGTATACAACAAAACAATATGTTCTAACAGTTTTAACACGTGCAAATAGTAACCCTAAGATAATGAAAATTCTATGAAAGATTAACATGCAGTAAATCTATTTATTCAGATTAAACCCTGTCAATTCATGCATATTTCACCATGATAGAAATTATATTAAATAAAATCATGCTAAAAAATTCGATAGAACCTTATGATATGACCTAAAGACCATACCTGACCAACCACAATTTTTACAGCAAGTACAAACAACCAAAAGTTCGAAAATCACAGCACAGTGATCAAGACCACAGTTCTAAAAAAAACTGATGAACTTGGCGGCAAGGGTCATGCCGTCAACATGGGTTAACAGCACAAGATTCTGCCATCCACTCAGGAACTTGGCGGCAACAAGGTTGCCGTCAATCTCCTATCTGCAGAAAGTGCAGACCGAACTCAAATAAAAAGGAGAATTGGGGTTCCAAGACACGAATTAAAATCCAAAAAAATATCTAACCCTAGGAGACATGTCTAGGGATGATACCCCTCGATTACTTGCCTGAAATAAAATCTCTAAAGGGTTTAATTTGTCAAAGAAGACCTCCTCGACCAAGCCAAGAAGGTGAGATTTGCAACCCCAAATCTGTTCTTCCTACTTGTGCAAACGGTCCTCCGGAGTCGGGGAAGATTCTTCAACATCAGGAGCACCTCCCAGTCGAAGAAGATTTCCGGAAAAAGCTCTCAAACACCGGATCAAGCCGTGCAAGAGTCTGGTTTTCTCACAACAAACCCTAGCTTTTCCCTTCGAACCAAAGGACCTAATCTTTCCGAAATCACTAGGTTTTATAGGGCTATGAGTCGGGGTACGCTTAGGATTAGGTTTTCCTACTATTGGGACGGGTTTCCTAAATGGGTTCCATAGAAAACGCAATCGTTTCAAATCTGGAATCCCAAACGCAGCTGGAGAAGTAAACGGCCACTTTACTGCGTTATCAGGAAGTAAACGTCAATCGATCTGGACATTTATATCCTCCGACCTTACAGTCAGCGGCACACATGTTTCAGTCAACCTGCCCTTAACGTCATGGGATGTTGACGTTAACTGGGATTTCGGGCAGGCTACATACACAAAATAAATACATACAATATGCACAACAATAATTAAATACTATATGCACATTTAAAGAAATATTATATATATATATATATATAAGTAAATAAATACTTATGATATGCACAAAATTAAATGTACATAATGTGAACTAAATTTGAGGGCCTTACTCCCTCTCCCCCTAAAAGAAAACTCCATCCTCGAAGTTAGAACGGAAATACTAACAAAAAAATGGGGATACTTCTTCTTCATGGCATCCTCAAGCTCCCAGGTAGCCTCCTCCCACGAGAAATTCCTCCATAACACCTTCATGGATGCAATACTCTTGTTCCTGAGGTGTTGAACCTTCTGGTCTAGGATAGCTACTGGTTGCTCTACATACGACAAGTCTGGCTGAATCTCCACTGGCTCGTGACTAATGACATGTGACGGATCTCTCACGTATCTCTTGAGCATAGACACGTGGAAGACTGGGTGAACACTAGCTAGTGTTGGGGGTAAAGCTAGCTCATATGCCACACTGCCCATCTGCCTGAGAATCTCAAACGGGCCAATGAATATCGGACTCAACTTGCTATGCCTGCCAAACCTGACCACACCTCGAGTAGGCGAAACCTTGAGAAATACATGCTCGCCAACCTCGAACTCGAAATCCTTCCTCCTGTTGTCGGCGTAGCTCTTCTGCCTATCCTGTGCTGCAACCAACCTCTGCCTGATAAGATGAATCTTATCTGAAGTCTCCTACACCAACTCCGAACCAACTAAACGCCTATCACCTGTCTCCTCCCAACACAAAGGAGATCTACAAGGTCACCCATACAGAGCCTCGAACGGACCCATACTGATGCTCGCATGAAAACTATTGTTGTATGCGAACTCCAAAAGAGGTAGATGACGCTCCCAATCACCCTTCCAATCAAGCACGTATGCTCTCAACATATCCTTGAGCATCTGGATCATCCTCTCAGACTGACCATCTGTCTGAGGGTGAAATGCCGAACCAAGCTTTAGCTGAGAACCCAAAGCATCCTGAAGACCCTGCCATAGCCTCGATGTAAACTGTGGGTCTCTGTCCAAGATAATGGACTTCGACACACCATGCAACCTCACAATGCTGTCAACATACAGCATATCCAAATTCTCCACAGACTGCTTCTTCTTCATAGGTAAGAAATGTGTCATCTTGGAGAAACGATCTACAATCACCTAAATCGAGTCATTGCCCTTGGCTGACCTTGGCAAACCCGTCACAAAATCCATAGTGATTGCTTCCTACTTCCATATAGGTATCTCCATCTTCTGCATAAGGCCCGATGGTCTCTGGAGCTCGGCCTTCACCTGCTGGCACACTAAACACCTGGATACAAACTCGACCATATCCTTCTTCATGCCAGATCACCAGAAAGATTTCATCAAATCTTGGTACATCTTGATGTTTCCTAGATGAATGGAGAATCTTGACCTGTGAGCTTCTGCAAGTACACTCTCACAGACATCAACAACATCAGGAACACAAACTCAGTGATAGAACCTAATGACACCATCCTCATCTTGAGCAATGCCTGCCTTGCCCACCATCTCCTGAAGCCTAGGATCAGCTCTCTGCTGCTCAATCACCTCATCCAGAACTGTGGATCGGATGGATAACTGAGCCATGAATGCCTGACACAACTGTGGCTCTAACTCAGTCATAGCACATGCTGCATCCTCAAGCATCTTCCAATCTTTCCGGAGCAATGATCTCTTCCTGCTGAGCGCATCTGCCACGACATTCGCCTTCCCTAGATGGTACTAAAGCTCGAAGTTGTAGTCCTTGAGAAACTCAATCCACCTTCTCTACTGTAGGTTCAACTCCTTCTGCGAGAAAAGATGCCTCGGACTCTTGTGGTCAGTAAACACCTCGAACTTGACACCATAAAGATAGTGTCTCCAGATCTTCAGTGCATGAACCACAGCTGCTAACTCCAAATCATGGGTCGGATAGTTACGCTCATGCTCCTTTAACTGGTGAGAAGCATATGCAACTACCTTACCATGCTGCATCAACACACAACCAAGGCCTATTGAGAAGCATCAGAGTACTTAGCAAAACATTCTACACCACTAGGCATGATCAACATGGGTGCAGATGTAAACCTCATCTTCAGCAACTAGAAACTACTCTCGCAATCATCAGACCAAACATACTTCACACCCTTCCTGGTTAGCTTTGTCAAAGGTGCAGAGATAGATGCAAAGCCTTCAATGTATCGCCTATAATAGCATGCTAAGCCAAGAAAACTCTTGATCTCCGATGGTGTCCTTGGAGTCTCCCACTCTAACACTGCCTGAACCTTCACCGGATCAACAACAACTCCAGCGCCTGAAATAACATGCCCAAGGAAATGAACCCCGCGCATCCAGAAGTCGCACTTGCTGAACTTAGCATACAGCTTGTGCTCTCGGAGAACCTCCAGAACAACCCTCAAATGCTCACGGTGTGTAGCCTCATCAGGAGAATAGACTAACACATCGTCAATGAACACCACTACAAAGCTATCCAAATATGGTCTAAACACCCTGTTCATGAGAACCATGAATGTTGCAGGGGCGTTACTCAGACCAAATGGAAGCACAAGAAACTCGTAGTGTCCATAACAAGTCCTGAAAGTAGTCTTGAACACATCTTCACCCTTAATCCTCAACTGATGGTAGCTGGACCGCAGATCTCTTTTGGAAAATACCGATGCATTCTGCAGCTGATCGAACAAATCATCAATCCTCGGCAAGGGATACATGTTCTTCACTGTCACCTGGTTGAGCTCCCTGTAGTCGATGCACAGCCTGAGGGAACCATCTTTCTTCTTACCAAACAATACAGGTGCGCCTCATGGTGACACACTAGGCCGAATGAGTCCCTTATCGAACAAATCCTGCAACTACTTCCTCAGCTCGGCTAACTCCGCAGGTGCCATCCGATATGGAGCCTTAGAGATGGGAGAGGTGCCCGGAAGCAACTCTATGGTAAACTCTATCTCTCTAGCTAGTGGCAATCTAGACAAATCATCAGGGAATATGTCTGAAAATTCCTGCACTACCTCAATCTCCTCAAGGGTAGGTGACTGATCGGCCGTAGAGACTAAGACCACACTGGCAAGAAAAGAGTCACAACCCTTACTCACCATCCTCATAGCCTTCATGGCGGAGATCACTAACCTTCCCACTAAGTTCCTTGGTAAGGGATGTGAGAACTCATCCTCACCAGGAATACGCAAAGTAATCTTCTTCTCCCTAAAATCCACCAAGACATAGCGCTCCTCAAGCCAATCCAGACCGAGTATGGCATCATAGTCCTTCATCTTGAGCAAATAGAAGCACCCAAACAAGCCTCGGTCCTCAATGCACACAGGTAAAGATGGAATACACTTCCTGGTCACTACCGTACCTGTCGGTGTGTGTACAGATAAAGGGACTTCTAACTCCTCTGCCTCCACTCCAGACTCTGCTGCTAACTGCTTGGCAAAATGCTCGTAAATAAAAGAGTGTGTGACACCATATCAAACAACACCCAAGCATGCACACCCATGACTAAAGCCGTACCTTCCGTGACGTTTGATGATCAATCCATCTCCATATAATTTTATTTATTATATGTAATTTTTTGGTGATTAATAAAACCTTAATAAATATTTTCTAACAACCTTTTGTGAAGTTCATCCACAGGAAATAAGTCAAGCAAAATCTGTATGTAATCCTCACTCACTATTACTTGAAGTTCAAAGCATGTATTCATTCTAAGCACACATTGATTTCCTTTATAAAACAATGATTTCATAAGTAAAACAACGATTTCCATCGCTACAACGATTTTGAAATCGAAACAACGATTTCCATCGCTACAACGATTTCATAAGTAAACCAACGATTTGATCAAAAACAACGATTCACTTATACTTAAACAATGATTTGATCAAAAACAACGATTCACTTATACTTAAACAACGATTTGATCGAAAATAACAATTCGCTTATACTTAAAAACAATGATTTGATCGAAAACAATGATTCGCTTATACTTAAACAACGATTTGATCGAAAACAACCATTCGCTTATAATTAAACAACGATTTGATCGAAAACAACGATTTGATCGAAAACAACGAGTCGCTTATACTTAAACAACGATTTGAGCGAAAACAATGATTCGCTTATACTTAAACAACGATTTGATCAAAAATAACGATTCGCTTATACTTAAACAACGATTTGATTGAAAACAACGATTTGCCTTCATTTAAACAATGATTTGATCACAAACAACGATTTGTCTTCACTTGAACAACTATTTCAGTCTCACAACGATTTCAGTATTGAAACAACGATTTCATTATCAATTTTGTTCAAATAACAGTTTAATGATTGATTTCAGTAAAACAACTATTTCATCTGCTCATCCATTTCTGTTTAAGCAACAACTTTGTACAGAACATCAATTTCATTATATTTATACATGGACTATATTCATATCGACTTGGTTTCAATATGGATTACATTCTCACATAATTATACCAATATCATACAGAATGCTCTTTATGTATAACTCTTGTAAAGTATTGCTCTATCTTCTTGTTATCATGCATACGCTTAAGACTTTGTGGATTTCAAATTCTTCCGGCGCACTATGGTGCACTTGATCATTTATTGTGGTAGTATAATATTTCCACATGAAATATTCTTGCTTACTTCATGTGTCACAAAGAGTCTTGATTTGTGTGATGTTAGAATGACCATTCTTGCTTGGCATATCTTCATACTGCACGACTACCAACGTTGACTGACAATTTAGACAAAAAGAAGTTATCTAGGTATCAATATTTTTTGCATGCAGGGCTTCTTGTAGTAAATCACGTCAAAGATGGATCCGTCAACTTGTTAGAAGGATAAAAGATTTAGAAGATCTTTCCCTGAAGGTGTAAGGATCAATCCAAGCATCTATGGTTGCAGGCTCACCTCTCCATGCCTACGACCAGTCTCTCTAATGTGCATGAATCTGTGAGACAACAGGCATATGAACGGCTACTACAACGGTCAAAATAATACACAAGAGATAAATAGAAGACTGATGACTCCATGCAAGATAGTTAGATCATTTTGAATTCTTGAGTCTTCGAAAAACTTGAAGCCATAGTCTCCTGAAAATAAACAAGAGCAAGCTCGTCCACTCCAACCTTCCATAGCTCTTAGCTCTCAGAGTTCATTCCTTTTTTTTTTTCTTTTGAGGGCTAGCATAGGTCTAAGAGAGAGAATTCAAGATTATTGGTGTCCCTTAGACTTCGCCTCAGATCAAGCATTGTCTATAAGCTTGGTCTTGGGGCCCTTCTCTTTCAATAAGATTGTTGTGGGCTTTCAACTTCGAGTGTGAAGAGAAGACCTGTGGAATCAGGTGGTGTAATTCCTTTCTGTAGAGAAGAGAAGGCCAGGTGTTGCTGGATGTGTAAGTATCCATAAGGGGGACTGTACCCTTGTTTAGTAGAAACCCAAGTTTGTACTTGGGGACTAGACATAGGACTCGTTGGTATAGGTGGTCCGAACTAGGATAAAACTTTCTGTGTTGTTTGTGTGATTGCTTACTTGTCTTTATTCCGCACTAACTGTTCAACTTAGCATTTTCTGTCAAGCATTTTTATTTACAGACATTTGTCTAAAAGATTTTTAGCAATCCATTCATTCCCCCTCTGGGCTTGCTATCTGAGCAACAAGTGGTATCAGAGCCAAGTCTCTTCAAGAAAGAAGATCTCACGATCTTAGAGCAAAGATAAATGGCAGCTCAAGGGTATGCAGAAGGTCACTCTGTCAACAGACCTCCTCAATTTGATGGTGAAGACTACAACTATTGGAATACTCGGATGAAGTTCTTCCTTCAAGGTCTCGATTTCCAACTACGGTCAATCATTGAAGAAGGAGATCTCTTGGTAACCAATGAAAAAGACAAATGGACAGATGAAGACAAGAAGAAGATATCCCTAAATAGCAAAGCAAAGAGCATATTGTATTGTGCTCATAGTAAGAAAGAGTTCAACAGAATTTCAGCCTGCAAATCAGCCATGGAAATGTGGGAAAAGCTAAGGCTCACATACGAAGGAACTGATAAGGTAAAAGAAACAAGAATAGACATACTGGTAGCTCAATATGAGAGATTTCAAATGCAATCTGGAGAGTCAATTACTCAAATGTATAGTAGATTCACTGACATCACAAACAGTCTGGCTGGGCTTGGAAAAACATATGATATCGGAGATATGGTGAGAAAGATATTATGATCCTTGCCAACCTCGTGGACTCCAAAGGTGACAGTAATAGAAGAAGCAAATAATCTTAGGAGAATGTCACTCAAGAAATTCATTGGGTCTTTAATGGCTCATGAAATAAATATGGAAAGGCTGGGAGAATCCTCCAGCAAAAAGAAGCACAACAACACTCTCAAAGCCACAGAAGACACATCTGATGGCGAATGAGACAGTGGTAAAAGTAATGCAAGTAGTGAAGATGAGGAAGCATTTCTTTTCAGAAGACTGCAATGTATTCTAGCCAAGAAGAAGTGCTAGTTAGGAAGAAGACACTTCAAGAAAGGGAAAGACTTCAAAAGACCAGAAGGAAAAGAAGTCAAGAAGTCTGAGCCTATATGCTATGAGTGCAAGAAGCTTGGACACATCAAAGCTGATTGTCCAAAATTGAAGAAACCTGAGTCCAAGAAGAAGGACAACTCAAAGAAGTTTAAAAGATACAAAAAGAAAGCAATGGCCGCTGCATGGAACAATGAAAGCGACTAAGACAGTGAGTCAAGCTCCAGCGAAGAAGAAGAAGAGAAGGCCAACCTGGCTTTCATGGCAAGCATTGAAGACAAGGTAACCTTTGACTCATCTTTCACTTCATGTAATGAATCAGATTCAGATAGTCTAGAAGATGCATTCAATGAATTGTACAATAAGTATAAAGATGTATGTAAGCTATTAAAAACCACCAAGAAAAATTATGCATGCTTAGAGATCACCAACTCAATTTTGAATCTAAAACTGAGCAACTAGAAAAACAAATCTCTAAATTAAAAAGAAGAAATGAGTTGTTATGTGAAGATCTAAAAGTTAAAAATGAACAGATAACGAACCTGGAAAACCAGGAAACTCTAAGTAAGCTTAAGAAGGAAATTGACACACTAACAAAAGACAATGAATATCTAACTAATATAATTGGAAAATTCACAAATGGTGAATCATCTCTAATATTAAAAGGAGCAAGAAGATCAGGTAAGAAAAATCATGGTTTAGGATACATTCCACCAGACAATGAGGAAACAATCATTCATCCTAAAATCTATCCAATGCCAAAATTTGTAGCCAAACAAAATACTGACTATAAATCTAACATTAAATACAAGTCAATAAAAATAGTAAATAATATATCATGATGTAGTCATTGTAATAAATTAGGACACACTAAACTAACTTGTACAACTAAACACTTAAAGTGGATTCCTAAAAGAAAAAGTGAGGAAACTAACCAGCAAGGACCCAAAGGAATTTGGGTACCTAAATCTTAGTGATCTATTGCAGGAAAGCCTTAGAGCATCAAAGTGGTACTTGGACAGCGGGTGCTCAAGGCACATGACTGGCAACAGAAGATTGTTCTCACACATCAAAGAAGAAGAAGGGACAGTAACCTATGGCGATAATGGAAAAGGATCAGTAATAGGTTGTGGATCCATTGGAAGTCAAGATAGAACCATCATAGAAGTCGTCCTATGCGTCAAAGGACTCAAGCACAATCTCATAAGCATTAGCCAGCTGTGTGACAAAGGTCACCAAATCAAATATCAGGAGTCTAAGTACCTTATTATGAAGGATGGTGTAACTGTGTTCGAAGCCAGCAGAGAAAAGAACATGTATGTACTGCATCTAGAAGAACTGAAGGATCAAGACATTTATCTAGCAACAAGTAAAGATCAAAATGCAGAATTATGGCACAGAAGGTAGGTCACTGCAACTTGGATGGAATAAGAAATCTTATCAAACATGATCTAGTGCAAGGACTGCCGAAAATAAATGCAAGATTGGATAGCATCTGTGGACCATGTGCAAAAGGGAAGCATGCAAAATCCTCCTTCAAATCAAAGATAGCGGTCACTACCTCCAAACCACTAGAATTGCTACACATGGATTTGTTTGGACCAATGAGAACAACTAGTCTGGGAGGAAAGAATTTTGGATTTGTAATAGTTGATGATTATTCAAAATTTACATGGGTATCTTTCCTAGAACACAAAGATGACACATTCGAAAGTTTTGTGAAGTTCAGTAAGCTAGTTCAAAAGGATAAGAAGTTCAACAAAATAAGTATTCACTTAGATCATGGAGGAGAATTCCAAAATGACAAATTTGCAGAATTTTGTGATGATTAAGGTATAGAGCACAACTTCTCAGCTCTAAGGACACCTCAGCAAAATGGAGTAGCTGAGAGGAAGAATAGAACATTGTTGGATATGGCTAGGACCATGCTATCAGAATACAACCTACCCAGATATTTTTGGACAGAAGCCATAAATAGAGTGTGCTACATTATAAATAGGGTCATGATTAGGTCAATCCTGAAGAAGATTGCTTGATTAGCCATCTCAGAACATTCGGTTGTCCATGCTTCATTCACAACAATGGTAAGAAAGACTTAGGTAAGTTGGATTCAAAATCTGATGAAGGAATCTTCGTGGGGTACACTTCTAAATCCAAAGGCTATAGAGTTTTTAATAAAAGCACTTTATTAATTGAGCAAACTATTCATGTTATCTTTGATGAAACTAACCCTTCCTTGAGAAAGGAAGTATACAGTGATGATGAAAATGTAGAAGATCTATCCAAGAAACTAAAAGATACATTATCAAGGATAATGAAGATCCACCCTTGGAAGAACTGCAACAAAAGGAAATTATACATGATGATCTTCCAAAGGAATGGGGATACAGGAAGGATCACCCAAAGGACAACATCATTGAAGATCCAACAGTTGGGGTAAGAACAAGAGGTAATGTTATTCCCTGTGATTACTTAGCTTTTGTATCTCAAATAGAGCCAAAGACAGTCAACGAAGCATTGTCTGATGAATCATGGATTTTAGCCATGCAAGATGAACTTAATCAGTTCAGGAGAAATCAGGTTTGGTCCCTTGTTCCGAGACCATCAGATCATCCTGTGATTGGCACCAAATGGGTGTTCAGGAACAAATTGGATGAAGCTGGTGTTATCACTAGAAATAAGGCCAGACTGGTTGCTCAAGGCTACTCCCAGGAGGAAGGCATAGATTTCGATGAAACCTATACACTAGTGGCTAGACTAGAGGCCATTAGAATGTTACTTGCTTATGCATGTGCATTAGATTTAAAGCATTTTTAAATGGATGTTAAGTCTGCATTTTTAAATGGTTATATAAAGGAGGAAGTTTATGTAGAATAGCCTCCTGGTTTTGATGATTTAGATTTTCCAAATCATGTTTTCAAATTGCATAAGGCATTATACGATTTAAAACAAGCACCTAGAGCATGGTATGAAAGGCTTAGTGCATTCTTATTAAACCATGGCTTTATCAGAGGACATGTAGATAGCACATTGTTCATTAAATCAAAAGCCAAGAATATATTACTTGTGCAAATTTATGTAGATGATATTATATTTGGATCTACTGATGAATCTCTGTGCAAGTACTTTGAGAAGCTCATGCAGGGAGAGTTTGAAATGAGCATGATGGGAGAGCTCAACTATTTTCTTGGATTACAAATTAAGCAAGGCAAAGAAGGTACACACATTTGTCAAGCAAAATATACCAATGAATTGTTGAAGAAATTTGGATTCGACAATGCCAAACCACTATCCACTCCAATGAGCACATCTACAAGGTTAGACAGTGATAAGGAAGGTAAGAAAGAAAGTTGATCAGAAACATTATAGAGGCATGATAGGTTCATTACTATATTTAACCGCCAGTAGACCTAATATTTTGTTTAGTGTATGCATGTGTGCAAGATACCAGTCTAATCCCAAAGAATCCCATCTAATATCTATTAAAAGAATATTTAGATATTTAGCTAAAACTCATGATCTAGGTCTATGGTATCAAAAATCATGTGAAATTAGTTTAGTTGGATATTCTGATGCTGACTATGCTGGATGCAAACTAGATAGAAAAAGCACCAGTGGTGGTTGTCAATTTCTTGCAGGATGCTTGATTTCGTGGTCCTCAAAGAATCAAAATTCAGTAGTACTATCAACAGCTGAAGTTGAATACCTAGCTGCTGGAAGCTGTTGCACTTAACTCTTATGGATCAAACAACAGCTTGAGGATTATGTATTGCACACCAAGACCATCCCATTGTTGTGCGACAACACAAGTGCGATAAATCTCACGAAAAATCCAATACAACACTCCAGGACAAAACACATAGAGGTCATATATTATTTTATTAGAGATCATGTAGCTAACGACAACATAAATATTTCTTTCATAGATACTCTAAATTAGTTAGCAGATATCTTTACAAAGGCCTTACCTGAAGAGAAATTTACGTCTCTTAGAAGGGAAGTAGGCATGTGTAATTTGTGATACATATGTCTGCATGTAACTGAAATAATAATTTTCAGAATAACACTTGCTCTTCCTGCTAAAATTTAAGCAAAACCTTTAAGTGCGTACGTCATAAATTGCCATGACACTTCAGATATAATTCTTATCACTTGCATAACCTTCTCCTCTTTTGTCGTTATCCGTATTTAATGCTCTGGTGTTTCAAAAAGCAACTTTATGACCTGCCGTTAAATCCGTAATCCATGCCTATCGATTTCCTCTCTCTCTCTCATCTCCTTCGACTTGCCTGCTTGCGAAACCCTTACCGATTCCAGACTCCCCTCTGTGTGATTTCGAAGGATCTCTCTGTTCCCACGAAAATCTCTTGAGGGCTTCTATTCCTTTGTTCCCCACGATCCTCTAGAAAACTTTCTCTGTTCGATTTCATGGCTGCTTCTGGGAGTTCTGGCACCGTAGGTGGTTACAGCGTCGCCTTCCTCACAACGGAGCAGCAGGAACGGTTTGCAGCAATCAAGGTCAAGATATGTGGGAACAAGGCAGTGGACATTGAAGATCCTGAGAAGCATGGGATGCACAGTATTGTGGAAGCTATTCAGAGGATGAAATGGTTGAGGCTAGTTATAGTTTCTGAGCCGAGCTATCCGGACCTAGCCATGGCATTCAACAACTGCTTGAAGATAGAAGAAGATGGGTCCCTTTCCTCCACAGTTAAAGGTACCCACATTCTCATCACCTATGATCTTCTGGAGAGGCAATTTGGTGTGCCTACCGTCGGTCGCAGTGGGGTAGACAATGTCGATATTCATGCTAAGGGTTTAGGCATCATCGGAACAGAGTACAAGCTGAAAGTTGGTAAAATAGATATCAACCAGTTGAACACATTCAATAGAATCCTTCACTTCATAGTCTGTCAGATTCTAGTGCCAAGGAGCGCCACATTCTCAACCTGCCCAAAAGCAGACTCAGACATGATGTTTTGGGCCATCCAGAATCAGGATATCAACATGGCTCAGGTAATTTTTGAAAGGATGAAATTTGCTGCAGAGGTGATATGGGACAAGAAGAACAAATTGAATGTATCACTCCCTTATGCCTATTTGCTGACAAGGATTTTCAAGGAGTATGGCATTGATTTGAAGGGAGAAGTGATGGAGAAGATGGGTAAGCCCATTCGTTCCAGGAATCTGAAGAAGAGTGGCTTCTCTCTAGTAGGAAGCACTTGGACCACGACCTCTGTGGCAGAGGGAGAAGCAATTATTGGTGAAGCCCAAAAAATTCCAGTGGTCCAAGAAGAAGAATCAGCAGTCAGAATAGAAGAACTAGTTGTAAGTGCAAGAAGAATAGAGGAGATAGGTCCTAAACATATTGAGCCCGTTGGGCAACCATTTGCAGTTGAAACCCCCTCAACAGTCATTACATCTGTTATCGAACAAGTTTTAGAGACTGTTGTTCATATTGAGGGGGAGCAGGAAGAGACTCATGAAGAAATCATCCCAAATATTCCTGCTGAAGATGATCTTATAGAAGGAAGTCAGGAAGTAGTTATTACAGAAGTTGTGGCAACAGGCCACAGTGAGGACGTGCAAATGGAAGATGCTCCATTTCAGGGGAAGCCTGTGATTCAAAAGGAAGCAGATGTTCAGGTGGAGTCCACAGTAAATGCCCCTGCTGATAAATTTCAGGAAGGTCTTGTGGAAGATGTTTCAGATGATATTGTTGAGCCTGCTGTCAGCTCAGGAAAGAAAGGGAAAGGTGTTGCAACTAAAATTCCATTGCTTACTAGGAAGGCACACCAAAGATCTAAGAAAAAGAAGATTCGTGTGCACCTAAGGCCAGTTATTGAATGATTAAATGCACATGGAGAAATTTTTGGCTCTGTGCAATCTTATATTCCTTCTATATTCATTAGTTAGAGCACTAGAGTTAAGGAGTTTGGACCAGTCAAAGCTGAGCTCCAAGGGATGAAAGGTGAGTTGGGGAGCTTGAAGAAGCTAGTGACAGAATTTTCAGATTTTGTGAGGGTGCAATTGACATCTCGTGCCCCTCCTGCTCCCACTCAACCAATAGCAGAAGAACCTGCAGTTGGGCCATCAGGGGCAATTGATGAAGAAGTTATCCGGCCACCAGGGCTTTCTGAAGAGGAGTCAGGGTCTCCAGGGCCCTCTATGGTAGAGTCTGGGCCGACATGGCCATTAGCTGAAGATTCAGGGCCAGTGGTTGAAGATGTTGGTAGTGGGCCATCAGGGCCAATGCCGTCAGAGGCAGAGCAAGTCAGGATTCAAGAGCCTGTAGTAGAAGCTGTTGTGCCCCTAGAAGCTCCTGTTCCTTCTCCTCTTCAGACTCCAGCTCCTTCCACTCCACCATCATCTTTCACTGCCCCTCCAGCACCTGAAACCTTCAAACAACCTCTTCCAAAGCACATCTCCTCACCTACACCTTTTCCTACTACCACCTCTTCTTAACCTATTTCATCTCCTATTACTCCTCCTCCTCCCACCTTTGAGGAACATCCAGCATCCTCTTTAGCTGGACCCTCATCTGCTAGACCATCTGCACCACCTCCTCCTACTTCTTTCTATTCTC
This sequence comes from Colocasia esculenta, assembly GCA_014218235.1. Classification (NCBI taxonomy): domain Eukaryota; kingdom Viridiplantae; phylum Streptophyta; class Magnoliopsida; order Alismatales; family Araceae; genus Colocasia; species Colocasia esculenta. The sequence goes on from CM024761.1 coordinate 64,012,427, forward strand.
TTCATCCACCCACTCCTCCATCATTCATAACTATCACTCCGGAGGGTGCTCATATTCAAGGTGAGGTCATTCAAGACATTAAAGATGAGTTTGAAGAAGTAATTCTTCACCCAGTCCTGTCTGTTTCCTCTCATATTCACAGGACAAGCTCTTCTAGTCCTGCTCCTAAAAAGAGGAAAGTCTCAAAGGTCCTTGCTCTCTCCTCTGAACCTCGCTTTCCCCCTCTTTGGTTCTCTCTTTCTGTTGAAAATAGAAGGAGATCCATATACTGTGAATTCTTACAAAAATGTACAATTGCTACCATTTTTGGCCTCCCTCACCTTAACCACACTGAACACCTCCGTATTGTTCTTCCTCTCTCCCACATATCAAAATCAGATCTATCTAAAATCTTTTCCCTTTCTGAGTCTAAGACTGAAGACTAGTGGGCTAGGGGCCATCAGTCTCTCTACAGACAGTTTCTACTTGCAAGATCTGCACGGTTCCTACCCTCAGACCATCCTCTCACACTGTCAGAGTGGTTTGTCATCCACTATAGAAAGTATTGGGGCCCTTTCATCTAAAGGGAAATCAAATTGGTCCGGCACTTCCAGATGTTCCAAGACTACAAATTTGTCAACAAATTGCTAGAAGTTCAGATTGGTCAGTTCAGGGGAGCAATCACACAATTGAGAATTGAAAACCCTATCAATACCTCCTTTCATGTAGATTTTGCTATCCTCAAGCTACCAGAGGTTGTCGTTCTCCCCAAGCTTCATTTCTTGCTCATAGACTCTGCTATGGGAACCATGATCTTTGAGAGATTTGCTAGAGTGATAGCCAAAATCATAGTCTGTCAGGGTGCTCCTCTTGCCTTCCATAAATTTATATTTAGTGAATATCATAAAGGAAATATCAAGTCTGAAGTTCTAGCTCCTCTTCTATCTGAATGTGCAAGACTCTCTCCATCTGATTGGGAGAAGCACTATCATCAGGCTGCTCAGCAATTGGATGCCCTGAACTCCTCTTTGTTCAACTCAGGCAAACCCACTCTGTCTGCTAATGAATTTCTAGATCTCAACTCCATTAATTTGGCTCAAGATCCTTTTGCCATTTGGGTTGAAAGGTACAAAGTTTATATACCCTTGAAGAAGGATCTGCAGCAGCAGTAGATCTTCTACCAAATATCCATTGACAAGTTCCTGCAGCATGCCAATTTTGGAACCATCAGTCACTATTGGACATCTCTTGGGAAGGAGGAGTTTGCCAATTTCATTGAAGCTCAGAGGCAACTCCACATCCAGAGAATGCTTCCTGATATGGGGCCTTCCTACACTATTGCTTGGGGTGATTTTAAAAACTATTTTGAAGAACAAAAACTCCAGGCTTGGCCCATCATTACTCGCCATGCCTCTCTTTTGTCTCCTGTCTTCTACATTTCTGATCCCTATTAAATAATGAAATTTCCTCTCCTTGGCTCCATTTATCTTAGTATCTTCTTTCCTTGACTCCTTATTATTATTTTTTGCTTAATGACAAAAAGGGGGAGAAATTATTCCGAAAGACAAACTCTAAAATTAAATTGAAGTTAACTTTCAATGCATGAAATGTTCTATGTTTTGTCATCACCAAAAAGGGGGAGATTGATGATCATTCCATCTCCATATAATTTTATTTATTATATGTAAATTTTTGGTGATTAACAAAACCTTAATAAATATTTTATAACAACATCTTGTGAAGTTCATCCATAGGAAATAAGTCAAGCAAAATCTGTAAGTAATCCTCACTCACTATTACTTGAAGTTCAAAGCATGTATTAATTCTAAGCACACATCGATTTCCTTTATAAAACAACGATTTCATAAGTAAAACAACGATTTCCATCGCTACAACGATTTCATAAGTGAAACAACGATTTCCATCGCTACAATGATTTCATAAGTAAATCAACGATTTGATCAAAAACAACGATTCGCGTATACTTAAACAACGATTTGATCAAAAACAACAATTCGCTTATACTTAAACAACGATTTGATCGAAAACAATGATTTACTTATACTTAAAACAACGATTTGATCGAAAACTGTAAGGCCCTCTAATTTCCGTCGCATTATTTGCAATTATGTGTGTATGTTTATGCTTGTGTATGTATGTACATATTTACGTACGCATTAATTAGTATAATTACGTGTGCATGTGTTTATATTAAGTATAAATAATGTATGTATTGCATGATGATAGTATGGATACAATACCATGAACATATTGCATGTATATATGCTTGGTATGCATGGTTTTCTGCATAATTAGGGTTCTGGCCGAAGGCCACCTTGGCGTCAAGCCCAGGCCGTTGAGCTGGTGTCAGCGTCCAGACATGGACGCCAACACTAACTCCGGCGTCCAGCGATATGGACGCCAACTTCTCTGACCTGCATGCGTTGCAGAGCCAGAAAATCCGGGAGCAAGGCATGGCCTCCATTGGGGGGATGTCCCCCAACGGCTCTAAGGCTGTCTAATCGGTATGGTGAGTGGGTGAGGGGCTCTCCTAAATCTGAACCCGAAGTGGCCTCTCCCACTCTTTCCCTTCACCCTTGCAAGAGGAGAGAAGTGAGAAAGAAAAACCCTAGAGAAGCCTGTGAGAAAAACCCATTTTTGGCACCCTCAAATCCGACCCCTTGGACCTGGATCCGGCGTCCCCCTGCTGCAAGGAGGTTGCTGGACCAACGAGGAAGGCTTCCCCGACATCCCCTCGGCGTGGAGATCACCCAGGAGCCCGGAGGAAGGCGATCTAGAGGGAGGTTCTGCAACTTCTTGGGACTGCCCAAGGAGGTCTTCACCAAGCTTTAAATCCCTTAGAAGAATTTCATAAAGGCAAGTGACCTATCCTTGATGTCCCCTTATGAGTCTAGGATGGTTTTGTGAATTTTAAGGATTTTTCCTCGAGTCCTAGACCCTCCAATTCACCCAAGATTCAGAGCTCGGGTCTGTGTTTCGGCACAGACCTGGTTAGACGGTAAGGTCCCTGGACGTCCAGATCATCCTTGGCGTCCATCGACCATGCCGCTGACTCTGAGTCAGCGGCCAGAGACCGCCGCCAAGTTCTTCTGAACAGAACAGTGAGCTGTTCTGTCCTTTTATACATTAATTTCGGTATGTTTTACGTGATGAGGATATATGGTAAATCTTATACCCTATGTATATTGTGCATTGTGGTGTGTGAATGAATGTGGTGTGATGGTGAATGTGGGTTAATAGTATCTTTTAAATTGTGAGCATGACTTGTAGATAATTTTGCAAATCCATGTTCCATGATTTGGATTAGTTGAATGTCTTGGTTGCAGTCTAATCATGAAGAATTGTGGGGCATGTATGTATGTATGTATGTTTTGAAATTTTGGTAATTCATGCATGCTTGCGAAATTGCTAATAAGTTCGGTAGAATAAAATGAAAGCATGCAAGAATGATTTGTAGTATTCAATCCATAGATGTGTGAATTAGGGAAATTTTATATTCTCAGTTCATGCATATGTGATTAGCTTATGTATAAACAGCAAGTGGCCAATTTGCAAAATGTGTTAGACCCATGTTAACTTAAGTTGTTAATAGCATGCTAATTAGGCGTTTTATTTTCTGTAAATCCTATTTAGCTCAGAAAAATCTGAAAAATTGAGGGTATGACCTTGAACCCGAAAACAGCATGTGGTTAAAATTTCAGGTCTTTTGGATCAGTAAATAAAAAGTTATGTGTTTTCATGTGAAATGTGATAATTCGTGCATATGATCTTAATGTGATTAGATTTTGTTTAAACCCAGCATGATTAGTGTGTTTACTGTGTGTTAAACCTTGAAATTTTGTAGTACCATGTTAGGAAAAACAGAGGTATTCATGTGAATGAGAAAGTGAATGTGATGAAGTGTAAAGTGTAAAACCAAGTGTAAAACGGTAAATGTGTAAATGTGTAACTGTGCCAATGTGACACTGCTTCCGTAGAGGGCAGTGGAGCTGTATCAGGGAAAAGTCCCCCTGAGAAAGTTCATTGTGTTAAGTGACCCTAAGGGCATTAGGGGGAAATCCTGGAGGTGGACAAGTACCACTGGTTAGGGTGGAGACTTGTTCTCCCGGTCTGCGCAGTCCAAGAGTCGCCATTGGAATGCCTAGATGGCGTCTATGTGTAATGTGATGTGTATATGTCCTTCTTTGGTGGTTTGGACTATGTGTCACGGCACCTAAAAATGTGTAAAGTGTAATGTGAAATGTGTATGTGACCATGTGTAAATGTGTAAGTGACATGTGAATGTGTATGTGTAAAGTGTAACCATGTGAAAAGAGGAAACTAGTGTAAAGAAAATGTGAAATTCTAGAGTGTAAATGTGTTATTGAAACCCATGTGAGACTAAATCTGAAACCATGTGAATTCAGAAAATGCATGTTATTATTCTTATGTTTATGTGTGCAAAAATGTTTAGAGTCCATGTTAGGGACAACTAATGAATATGTGTGCAAATAGCATGATAGATTGTTCATGTGATATGTTTAAGTAACGTTGTAGCTCTCATGTGTAGATTATAGCCATTGAATCATGTGAAATCAGCAACCTAAAGCATGTGAAAAGGTTATGTATGTACTTAAGAACATGTGGAATCCATGCTAGTTGTGTTTCCCTTCATGTATGTAAATTGTTCATGTTGATAGCTCTCATGTTTGATTCTTTAAGATTAAAGTGTCATGAGTAGATTGAATAGAGACCATGTGATAGGTGAAGTTTATTTTAGAAATCTGAAAGCATGAGTTATGTATAAAATTGTAGAATGTTCATGATAGGTTGAAAACTTGAAATGACTAGCATGCTATGTGTTGCTAATTGTAATGTGCATGTAGAAACCACTAGGACTTCTAAGTGTACATCATGAGTAGTGTTGCTTGCTGAGTCCTTGGACTCACTCCTTGCTTCGGCGTACAGGTATAGTTGGTGACACAGTACCTTTGGAGGAGGCAGCAGAGACGGACTCCGAGCGCGGAGACTAGCTAGTTGTTGGAGCTTCTTTGTGATTTGTGTATTTCATAGTATGTATTTGGAACATTGTATTAGAATTATCATGAAAGGAATGTATTATGTGGACTTTTTGTAATTCTATTTCAGCAATTTAAATTATGTGAGCTCTTAGTTCCTCATTGTTAATTGCGAAAATTCATGTATGGTTAATGTGGATGATGAATGAATGGAGATAGTTCTCTTTTACTTCCGCTACTCTGTTGTATATTCGCGTGTATCTCAGCTGTATGTATCGTTTGGGTAAATGTCCCACTGTGGCAGCACTTGTTATACCGACGTGGGTTGGTATAACCGTACCGGTATAATGAGGGCCGTCACAGAGATTGGTATCAGAGAGACCGGTTGAGATTGCACATGAATATACTAAGTCATCATCCCCATTGCATGCTAAGTATGTCCACATGTGTAGAAAACTTAACAAGAAGTGAAAAATAGATAAGAAATGGTTAGAAAATTTAGTAACCTAGCTCTAATAGTGGCTGAAATTTTATTACAGCCATGGCTTCCCGTGGACGACGTGGAGGTGTGCCAGCTCGCGACGACGAGCAGAGGCGTGAGGAGCGGGCGGAGCAGCAGGCCCCGGCCCACAGGGTCCTGTGCTTCCCCCACCACCGCCAGTGGACTATGGAGTATTCATGCAAGGTCTGGTGCAAGCCATGCAGACGCAGGCCCACACCCAGGCAGCACTCCAGGCCCAGTTGGAGGCCCAGGTAGAATAATAAAACAACCTAGTAGTTTGCTATTTAAATTGCATGATATTGTGTTTATTGTATATTGTTATTGTTTAATGTAGCAGGCTCAGGCCCCAGCTCAGGACCATGGTGGACCTTCCATCATGGAGCGATTCAAGAGGATGGCCCCACCCTCTTTTAAGGGGGAGAGTGATCCGCTATAGCAGAAAGCTGGATGAGGGAGACGAGAAAATCTTCCGAGCTATCAGGTGTCCTGATGAGGACAAGGTGACCTTAGCCACCTACATGCTACAGGTATGCTTTAGTTTATGCTTGAATGTTGGTTGTTAAGTTAGAAATTGTTGGTTAGTGCTTATGAAGGTGTGTTGCAGGAGAGAGCTGATGTATGGTGGTCCTCCCTACTGCGTACGCGCTTCGAGGACGGAGCAGTTGATGTGGCATGGGACGCGTTCGTGAGGCTCTTCCGAGCCAAGTTCGTCCCAGAGCATATCCAGGACAAGATGGAGCAAGAATTCCTTTCCCTGACGCAAGGATCGATGACCGTCCTGGAATACGAGGCAAGGTTTTCTGAACTTTCTAAATATGCACCGCATATAGTAGAGGATGAGCGCAGGAAGACCAAGAAGTTCGTGATGGGTCTCAAACCATCACTGAGGACGAGGCTCGTGGCGTTCGACCACCGCACGCTAGACGAGGCCCTCAGCGCAGCCTGCAGACAGGAGGGAGAAATGGAGCAGTATCTGGAGGAGAAGAAGGCTTCGCAGAAGAGGCCGGCAGCGACATTCCAGCGGCAGGATAAGAGGAAAACGGTGTACCAGACACCGCAGAAACAAATGGCAGTCAGCAACTCTCAGGTACCTCTGTACGTTCCCCCGGTGCGAAGAGAGAGTGTCCCCATTGTGGGAAGACCCATGGAGGTTCCGAGTGCTGGTTAGTAGCGGGTAGATGCTTAAAGTGCGGGAGCAGCGACCACAAGATCAAGGATTGCCCAAGACTTCAGCAGGAAGCTCAGCGTGGAGCGCCAGTACCAGCAGTAGCGGCAGCCGCGCCAGCTACAGGACGACCAGGAAGGCCTCGAGCCCCAGCTCGAGTGTTTGCGTTAGCTCGTGAGGACGCCGAGCAGGCGGAGCATGTCACCGAAGGTACAGTTTTACTTTTCGGTGTGCACGCTCGGTTTTGTTTGATACGGGTGCTACTCACTCGTTCATTTCCGAGCGGTTCGCTAGGCAGTTAGCCCTAGAGTCAGGCATAGAGTCTGAGGAGTTAGAGGTCCCTTTGTCTGTGCACACCCTGCGGGTACGGTATCGACTAGGAAGTGCATTCCGTCGTTACCTGTGTGCATTGAGGATAGATTCCTAGATGGGTGTTTCTTCTTGCTAAAGATGAAGGATTATGATTGTATCCTTGGTCTGGATTGGCTAGAGGAGCACTACGCGTTAGTGGATTGTCGTAGGAAGAAGATTGTTTTCCGCATTCCTGGTGAGGATGAGTTCTCTCATCCCTTGCCAAGGAACCTAGCGGGAAAGTTAGTTATCTCTGCCATGAAGGCGATGTGCATGGTGAACAAGGGTTGTGACGCATTTCTTGCCAGCGTTATGCTAGTACCCGATGCTGGTTCGTCACTGACTCTTGCAGAGATTGATGTGGTGCAGGACTTTCCAGATGTCTTTCCCGATGACTTGTCTGGATTGCCACCTGATAGGGAAATAGAGTTCACTATAGAGTTGCTTCCAGGCACCTCTCCTATCTCGAAGGCCCCATATCGGATGGCCCCTGTAGAGTTAGCCGAGTTGAGGAAGCAATTGCAAGAATTGCTCGATAAGGGATTTATTCGCCCCAGTGTTTCCCCTTGGGGCGCACCTGTATTATTCGTCAAGAAGAAAGACGGGTCACTTCGGTTGTGCATTGATTATAGGAAGCTAAACCAGGTGACTGTGAAGAACAGGTATCCCTTACCTCGGATTGATGATCTATTTGACCAGTTGCGAGAGGCATCAGTCTTTTCCAAGATTGACTTGCGCTCTGGTTATCATCAGTTGAAGATTAGGAGTGAGGATGTGTCCCAGACGGCATTTAGAACCCGTTATGGACATTATGAGTTTTTGGTTCTTCCTTTCGGATTGACCAACGCCCCTGCAGCGTTCATGGATCTCATGAACCGGGTGTTTAGTCCGTATCTAGATAGCTTTGTTGTTGTGTTTATTGATGACGTGTTGGTCTATTCTCCGGATGAGGCCACACATCGTCAGCATTTGAGGTTAGTGTTAGAGGTTCTCCGTGAGCACAAGCTGTATGCGAAGTTCAGCAAGTGCGAGTTCTGGTTGCGCGAGGTTCATTTTCTCGGGCATGTTATCTCCGGCGCTGGTGTAGCTGTTGATCCAGCAAAAGTCCAGGCAGTTATGGATTGGGAGATTCCCAGGACCCCTTCGGAGATTCGTAGTTTTATTGGGTTAGCTGGTTATTATCGGCGATTCATTGAGGGTTTCTCATCCATCGCCGCCCCTTTGACAAAGCTGACCCGGAAAGGTGAGAAGTTCGTATGGTCTGAGGCATGTGAGCGTAGCTTTCAGCTATTGAAGGCTAAGCTTACTTCTGCTCCGGTATTGGTATTGCCCAGTGGTCTAGAAGGCTTTGCCATTTTACGGATGCATCTCAGATTGGTTTAGGCTGTGTGCTCATGCAGCAAGAGAGGGTAGTGGCTTATGCTTCTCGTCAGTTGAAGGAGCATGAGAGGAACTATCCGACTCATGATTTGGAGCTCGCAGCTGTGGTTCATGCACTAAAGATCTGGAGGCACTATCTTTATGGTGTCAGATTTGAGGTGTTTACCGACCACAAGAGCTTGAAGTATCTTTTCTCCCAAAAGGAATTAAACCTGAGGCAGAGGAGATGGATTGAGTTCTTGAAGGACTATGACTTCGACCTTCAGTATCATCCTGGAAAGGCGAACGTCGTAGCGGATGCTCTTAGTAGAAAGAGGTCTTCGCTCCAGCAGGATTGGAAGATGTTGGAGGATGCAGCGTGCTCTATGACCGAGTTAGAGCCATCGTTGTGCCAGGCTTTTGTAGCTCAGCTATCCCTTAGATCCTCAGTCTTGGATGAGGTGATTGAGCAGCAGAAAGCCGATCCTAGATTGTTAGAGTTAGTGGGTAAGGCGGGCATTGCTCATGATGAGGACGGTGTGATTAGATTTCAGCACCGTGTTTGTGTCCCCGATGTGGTAGATGTCCGTGAGCATGTGTTAGCGGAGGCTCATAGATCGCGATTCTCTATTCATCCGGGTAACACTAAGATGTATCAAGACCTGAAGAGATCATTTTGGTGGTCCGGCATGAAGAAGGATGTTGCGGATTATGTGTCTAGATGTCTAGTATGTCAGCAGGTGAAAGCCGAGCGGCAGCGACCATCCGGCCTTATGCAGAGGATGGATATCCCCGTATGGAAGTGGGAAGCTGTCACTATGGATTTCGTATCGGGTTGCCTCGATCTAGAAGGGGCAATGACTCGATTTGGGTAGTTGTAGATAGGTTCTCGAAGACTGCTCATTTCTTGCCTATGAAGAAGAAGCAGTCAGTAGAGAGTTTAGCTAGATTGTATGTTAGCGGTATCATTAGATTGCATGGTGTGCCGAAGTCGATCATTTCGGATCGGATCCGAGATTTACTTCGAGATTGTGGAAGGGTCTTCAGGATGCGTTAGGTTCGGAGCTTAAGCTCAGTTCGGCGTTTCATCCCCAGACCGATGGACAGTCCGAGAGGACTATCCAGACGCTCGAGGATATGTTGAGAGCGTGTGTTCTGGATTGGAAGGATGATTGGGAGCGTCATTTACCTCTTGTGAAGTTCGCATACAACAACAGCTTTCATGCTAGTATTGGTATGGCTCCATTCGAGGCGTTGTATGGTAGGCCCTGCAGATCTCCTTTATGTTGGGAGGAGACTGGTGATAGGCAGTTGATCGGACCGGAGTTGGTTCAGGAAACTTCGGATAAGATTCAGCTTATCAGGAAAAGGCTTGTTGTGGCACAGGATAGGCAGAAGAGTTATGCCGACAACAGGAGAAAGGATTTGGAGTTCGAGGTTGGCGATCATGTCTTCTTGAAGATATCGCCTACTCTTGGAGTTGTCAGATTTGGCAGGCATAGCAAGCTAAGCCCTAGGTTCATTGGCCCATATGAGATTCTAAGACGTTTGGGCAACGTGGCGTACGAGCTAGCTTTACCCCAGCTTTGGCTAGCGTTCACCCTGTATTCCACGTATCTATGCTCAGGAAGTATGTCCGAGATCCGTCTCATGTGATTAGTCATGAGCCGTGGAGATCCAGCCAGATCTTTCGTATGTCGAGCAACCAGTAGCCATCTTGACCGGAAGGTTCAGCATCTCCGGAACAAGAGTATCGCGTCGGTGAAAGTTCTATGGCGGAACTTCTCACGTGAGGAGGCTACGTGGGAGCTTGAGGATGCGATGAAGAAGAAGTATCCCCTTTTGTTTGAGTAGTGTCGTTCTAACTTCGAGGACGAAGTTTCTTTAAGGGGGAGAGGGTGTAAGGCCCTCTAATTTCCGTCGCATTATTTGCAATTATGTGTGTATGTTTATGCTTGTGTATGTATGTACATATTACGTACGCATTAATTAGTATAATTACGTGTGCATGTGTTTATATTAAGTATAAATAATGTATGTATTGCATGATGATAGTATGGATACAATACCATGAACATATTGCATGTATATATGCTTGGTATGCATGGTTTTCTGCATAATTAGGGTTCTGGCCGAAGGCCACCTTGGCGTCAAGCCCAGGCCGTTGAGCTGGTGTCAGCGTCCAGACATGGACGCCAACACTAACTCCGGCGTCCAGCGATATGGACGCCAACTTCTCTGACCTGCATGCGTTGCAGAGCCAGAAAATCCGGGAGCAAGGCATGGCCTCCATTGGGGGGATGTCCCCCAACGGCTCTAAGGCTGTCTAATCGGTATGGTGAGTGGGTGAGGGGCTCTCCTAATCCTGAACCCGAATGGCCTCTCCCACTCTTTCCCTTCACCCTTGCAAGAGGAGAGAAGTGAGAAAGAAAAACCCTAGAGAAGCCTGTGAGAAAAACCCATTTTAGCACCCTCAAATCCGACCCCTTGGACCTGGATCCGGCGTCCCCTGCTGCAAGGAGGTTGCTGGACCAACGAGGAAGGCTTCCCGACATCCCTCGGCGTGGAGATCACCCAGGAGCCCGGAGGAAGGCGATCTAGAGGGAGGTTCTGCAACTTCTTGGGACTGCCCAAGGAGGTCTTCACCAAGCTTTAAATCCCTTAGAAGAATTTCATAAAGGCAAGTGACCTATCCTTGATGTCCCCTTATGAGTCTAGGATGGTTTTGTGATTTTTAAGGATTTTTCCTCGAGTCCTAGACCCTCCAATTCACCCAAGATTCAGAGCTCGGGTCTGTGTTTCTGCACAGACCTGGTTAGACGGCAAGGTCCCTGGACGTCCAGATCATCCTTGGCGTCCATCGACCATGCCGCTGACTCTGAGTCAGCGGCCAGAGACCGCCGCCAAGTTCTTCTGAACAGAACAGTGAGCTGTTCTGTCCCTTTTATACATTAATTTCGGTATGTTTTACGTGATGAGGATATATGGTAAATCTTATACCCTATGTATATTGTGCATTGTGGTGTGTGAATGAATGTGGTGTGATGGTGAATGTGGGTTAATAGTATCTTTTAAATTGTGAGCATGACTTGTAGATAATTTTGCAAATCCATGTTCCATGATTTGGATTAGTTGAATGTCTTGGTTGCAGTCTAATCATGAAGAATTGTGGGGCATGTATGTATGTATGTTTGAAATTTTGGTAATTCATGCATGCTTGCGAAATTGCTAATAAGTTCGGTAGAATAAAATGAAAGCATGCAAGAATGATTTGTAGTATTCAATCCATAGATGTGTGAATTAGGGAAATTTTATATTCTCAGTTCATGCATATGTGATTAGCTTATGTATAAACAGCAAGTGGCCAATTTGCAAAATGTGTTAGACCATGTTAACTTAAGTTGTTAATAGCATGCTAATTAGGCGTTTTATTTTCTGTAAATCCTATTTAGCTCAGAAAAATCTGAAAAATTGAGGGTATGACCTTGAACCCGAAAACAGCATGTGGTTAAATTTCAGGTCTTTTGGATCAGTAAATAAAAAGTTATGTGTTTTCATGTGAAATGTGATAATTCGTGCATATGATCTAATGTGATTAGATTTTGTTTAAACCCAGCATGATTAGTGTGTTTACTGTGTGTTAAACCTTGAAATTTGTAGTACCATGTTAGGAAAAACAGAGGTATTCATGTGAGTGAGAAAGCGAATGTGATGAAGTGTAAAGTGTAAAACCAAGTGTAAAACGGTAAATGTGTAAATGTGTAACTGTGCCAATGTGACACTGCTTCCGTAGAGGGCAGTGGAGCTGTATCAGGGAAAAGTCCCCCTGAGAAAGTTCATTGTGTTAAGTGACCCTAAGGGCATTAGGGGGAAATCCTGGAGGTGGACAAGTACCACTGGTTAGGGTGGAGACTTGTTCTCCGGTCTGCGCAGTCCAAGAGTCGCCATTGGAATGCCTAGATGGCGTCTATGTGTAATGTGATGTGTATATGTCCTTCTTTGGTGGTTTGGACTATGTGTCACGGCACCTAAAAATGTGTAAAGTGTAATGTGAAATGTGTATGTGACCATGTGTAAATGTGTAAGTGACATGTGAATGTGTATGTGTAAATGTAACCATGTGAAAAGAGGAAACTAGTGTAAAGAAAAATGTGAAATTCTAGATGTGTAAATGTGTTATTGAAACCCATGTGAGACTAAATCTGAAACCATGTGAATTCAGAAAATGCATGTTATTATTCTTATGTTTATGTGTGCAAAAATGTTTAGAGTCCATGTTAGGGACAACTAATGAATATGTGTGCAAATAGCATGATAGATTGTTCATGTGATATGTTTTAAGTAACGTGTAGCTCTCATGTGTAGATTATAGCCATTGAATCATGTGAAATCAGCAACCTAAAGCATGTGAAAAGGTTATGTATGTACTTAAGAATGTGGAATCCATGCTAGTTGTGTTTCCCTTCATGTATGTAAATTGTTCATGTTGATAGCTCTCATGTTTGATTCTTTAAAGATTAAAGTGTCATGAGTAGATTGAATAGAGACCATGTGATAGGTGAAGTTTATTTTAGAAATCTGAAAGCATGAGTTATGTATAAAATTGTAGAATGTTCATGATAGGTTGAAAACTTGAAATGACTAGCATGCTATGTGTTGCTAATTGTAATGTGCATGTAGAAACCACTAGGACTTCTAAGTGTACATCATGAGTAGTGTTGCTTGCTGAGTCCTTGGACTCACTCCTTGCTTCGGCGTACAGGTATAGTTGGTGACACAGTACCTTTGGAGGAGGCAGCAGAGACGGACTCCGAGCGCGGAGACTAGCTAGTTGTTGGAGCTTCTTTGTGATTTGTGTATTTCATAGTATGTATTTGGAACATTGTATTAGAATTATCATGAAAGGAATGTATTATGTGGACTTTTTGTAATTCTATTTCAGCAATTTAAATTATGTGAGCTCTTAGTTCCTCATTGTTAATTGCGAAAATTCATGTATGGTTAATGTGGATGATGAATGAATGGAGATAGTTCTCTTTTACTTCCGCTACTCTGTTGTATATTCGCGTGTATCTCAGCTGTATGTATCGTTTGGGTAAATGTCCCACTGTGGCAGCACTTGTTATACCGACGTGGGTTGGTATAACCGTACCGGTATAATGAGGGCCGTCACAAAAACAACCATTCGCTTACACTTAAACAACGATTTGATCGAAAACAATGATTTGCTTATACTTAAACAACTATTTGATCGAAAACAACCATTTTCTTATACTTAAACAACGATTTGATAAAAAAAAACCGATTCGCTTATACTTAAACAATGATTTGATCAAAAACAACGATTCGCTTATACTTAAACAACGATTTAAGCGAAAACAATGATTCGCTTATACTTAAACAACAATTTGATCGAAAATAACAATTCGCTTATACTTAAACAATGATTTGATTGAAAACAACAATTTGCCTTCATTTAAACAACGATTTGATCACAAACAATGATTTGGTCGCAAACAACGATTTGTCTTCACTTGAAGAACGATTTCAGTCTCACAATGATTTCAGTATTGAAACAACGATTTCATGATCAATTTCATTCGAATAACAATTTAATGATTGATTTCAGTAAAACAACGATTTCATCGGCTCATAGATTTATGTTTAAGTAATAACTTTGTACAGAACATCGATTTCATTATATTTATACATGGACTATATTCACATCGACTTGGTTTCAACATGGATTACATTCTCACATGATTATACCAATCATACAGAATGCTCTTTATGTATAGGTCTTGTAAAGTATTGCTCTATCTTCTTGTTTTCATGCATATGCTTAAGACTTTGTGGATTTCAAATTCTTCCCACGCATCATGGTGTACTTGATCATTTATTGTGGTAGTATAATATTTCCACACGAAATATTCTTGTTTACTTCATGTGCCACATAGAGCCTTGATTTGTGTGATGTTAGAATAACCTTTCCTGCTTGGCATATCTTCATACTGCACGACTACCAACGTTGACTGACAATTTAGACAAAAAGAAGTTGTCTAGGTATCAGTATTTTTCGCATGCAGGGCTTCTTGTAGTAAATTAAGTGAAAGATGGATCCGTCAACTTGTCAGAAGGATAAAATATTTAGAAGATCTTTCCCTGAAGGTGTAAGGATCAATCCAAGCATCTATGGTTGCAGGCTCACCTCTCCATGCCTACGACCAGTCTCTCTAACGTGCATGAAGCTGTGAGACAACAGGCATCTGAACGGCTACTCAACGGTCAAAATAATACACAGAAGATAAATAGAAGACTGATGACTCCATGCAAGATAGTTAGATCATTTTGAATTCTTGAGTCTTCGAAAAACTTGAAGCCATAGTCTCCTGAAAAGAAACAAGAGCAAGCTCATCCACTCCAACCTTCCATAGCTCTTAGCTGTTAGAGTTCATTCATTTTTTTATCTTATGAGAGCTAGCATAGGTCTGAGAGAGAGAATTCAAGATTATTGGTGTCTCTCAGACTTCGCCTCAGATCAAGCATTGTCTATAAGATTGGTCTTGGGGCCCTTCTCTTTCAACAAGATTGTTGTGGGCTTTCCTCTTCAGGTGTGAAGAGAAGACCTGTGGAATCAGGTGGTGTAATTCCTCTTCTGGTAGAGAAGAGAAGGCCAGGTGTTGCTGGATGTGTAAGTGTCCATGAGGGAGCTTGTACCCTTGTTTAGTAGAAACCCAAGTTGGTACTTGGGGACTAGACGTAGGACTCCTTGGTATAGGAGGTCCGAACCTGGATAAAATTTCCTGTGTTGTTTGTGTGATTGCTTACTTGTCTTTATTCCGCACTAACTGTTCAACTTAGCATTTTCTGTCAACCGTTTTTATTTACAGGTATTTGTCAAAAAGATTTATAGCAATCCATTCACCTCTGAGCTTGCTATTTGGGCAACAACGTTCTCAGCCTACTCTGCATCCTCTCATGCTAGTGCAAACACTCGGGCTTGGGCTCAAGGCCTTCCCGGTCTCCCAGTCACTTGTGTTGTTGCCGCTGCCACTGCTGGGGCTGGTGATCCTCTCTAAACACCCTGCTGGAGTCTGGGGCAATCTCAGATCTAGTGCTCGGTGCTGCCACACTTGAGACACTTTCCTGCTAGCTTCCAACACTCGGTGCCGTCGTGTGCCCTTCCATAGTGAGGACACATCTTCTTGTCGCTGGGCCTGAAGCTGGGTGACTGTGGCGTAATCGACTGCTGACTAGTAGCTGTCACTAGATGCTGCGGTGACTGGTACACAACCTTCTTCCTGTCCTGCCTCTGGAAAGGTGGCGCGGACCTCTTCTGAGCGGCTCTCTTCTCCTCCAAGTGCTGGTCCATCTCGCTCTCCTGCCTGCATGCTATCCTGAGAGCCTCGTCTAAGGTGCGGTGGTCAAAAGCAACAAGCCTCGACCTATGTGATGGTTTAAGCCCCATCATAAACTTCATAGCCTTCCTGCGCTCGTCAGGAACAATATGAGGAGCATATTTAGAAAGCTCAGCAAACCTGGCCTCATACTCCAAGATAGTCATGGAGCCTTGAGTAAGGGAGAGAAACTCCTACTCCATCTTGTCCTAGATGTGCTTGGGGATGAACATGGCCCGAAATAGCCTCGTGAACTCAGCCCAAGTCACCTCAATGGCACCATCCTCGTACTTGGTATGTAATACGGAGGCCCACCAAACATTGGCTCACTCCTGCAAAACACAACCCATAAGCACCATCCAAATAAAAACTTAATCTTACACAAGTACATATACTCTAAGTATCTGTAGCATGTAAGTAGCCAGGCTGACTTTGTCTTCTTTAGCACACCTTATGGCCTGGAATATCTTCTCCACCTCCCTCATCCAGCTCTCTGCCAAGAGGGGCTGACTCTCCCCCTTAAAAAGGTGGAGCCATCCTCTTTAACCTCTCCATGATGGACGAACCACCATGGCCATGCTCCTAGGGAACTAGAGCTGGAGCCTGAGCCTGAGACATTAAGAAACATATAAACAATCACGCATTGAACAAAATAGACTACTCCTATTTAACAACTCTAACCTGAGCGTGCAACTGGGCCTATAGTGCCCCCTGAGTCTGCGCTTGGGTCTGCATTGCCTGAACCAGGCCTTGCATGAACACGTCGTAATCCACAAGTGGTGGTGGAGGGAGTACTGTGGGACCATGGGGTGCTGGGGCCTCCTGCTCACCCCTCTCCTCACGCCTATGCTCGTTGTCACGCCCCGATATTTAGCAACGGAATAAATACCGGGGGACGTGAATGATACAAACAAACGTATCACAGTTGAATAGCGTAGAGTCACAATTGAATATAATAACACATTTGAGACTGTAATATGGTCACCAAAAGTATACTTTATTCCATTCCATTCAACTAGTTACAACCTTACATAAGAAGAACTCACTGAAAAGAGTTCATTGTTCAATAACAATGTTTCTCTAATACATCAACTACTCAATTATCTATTTCTAAACTGACAACTATTCATATGACGGGTGCTCGTCACTCTTGCCCAGTCCCATCTGACTCCACGGGTTCTTCATCACTACCTGAAAAAGGGCAAGATGATAGGGGTGAGCGAACTAGCTTAGTAGGATTTACATCTCAATAACGTGCGGGCACTAATATACATGATTAACATTTTAAATAGGCAGATATGCACATGAGTATGATGACAATGCATGCAATACTAACAGATTGAATAGCAAGGTAGAACGGATATCATATCAGATCAAATGTCGAGTTCCATATACAATGGACAGATAATTCAAGAATAAAATCATGTCAGAAGAGATTGGCCATATTCAAGCAGAGCTCATGTGTTCACAAGAACAAACGTATCATATCATGTCAAGTCAAACTTATCACGTCAAACAGGAGGCACATTTTCACAATCTTGCATGTCAGTGTGCTATGCCAAGCACCAAGAGTCCATACTCCCGCGGTTAACAAGTACGTTGGGGCGCTTCTCCCCAGGACCGGACAGGGCCCCTATTACACAGGCATTGGATCAAGTTTTGGACCGAAGTCCCACGTTGTGCTGAACAAACAGGTTCATGTTATGGCCACAGAATTTCAATAACAAGCTCGCAGTAAGAGAAACATGATCATTCATAGAGTCAAGGTATGACAAATAGCTCAAGAGAACAAGGTAGGATAACGACGTATCTTATGTTTCATAATTCATTAATGTCTTGACATGAGGTTGTTTCTAAAGACAGATCGTATGTAGACATATGCTTTCCTAACATGTATGCATATGACAAGTAATTAATTTAACACCGGAAAACATGTAACCCTGAAACTCATATGCAAATCATAACATTAACACTAACATTTCCATTCTAACATGTATTCATCCCCACATTCACATCATATTCTTATCTTATCAATTGACAATAAGCAAGATCACAAGATAATCCAATGAACATGAGGTCGATCACAATTACACATTAGAATCATATTCACATCATTACTATTTTTCAATGGGTTTGATTTATTTTAGGTCCATGCATACTATATAACATCATGCACATGCTAGTAGACATCATGAGATGATTAGACCTAAATCATGCAAATTTATTTTAAGGTAGTGTCGACACTAGATCAAGTGGTGTCGACACCATGCTCCAAACACAAGACAAAATCATGCAAAACTGGTCAGGTAGTGTCGACACTAGATCAGGTAGTGTCGACACAGTGCTTCAAATAAAGGCAAAAAGGTCAAGTAGTGTCGACACGAGATCAAGTAGTGTCGACACTAGAGATAGCTTCCAGAAAACCTTCTGGCCAATATGGGACAGTGTGTCGACACTAGCACAGGTAGTGTCGACACTAGATCAGCTCCCAGACACTTTCTGGGTCAAACTGGGACAGTGTGTCGACACTAGATCAGGTAGTGTCGACACTAGAGACCTTCCCAGAACATTTTCTGGGCTGTTTTGGGATAGTGTGTCGACACTAGCCCAAGTAGTGTCGACACTAGAGCCCTTCCAGAACAAAACTTATAGGTCATGTGGAACCCGAAAACATATCTCATGCAGCGATTCACTTCCAACTCTTATAACTCTCTAACGAATGACATTTAGACAAAAAGTTCAACACAAAAGATGAAGAGGACAACTAGTATAAGAACTTTGATGCTGGGAGTTTGATCTAATTCGATCTCGAATCCCAAGAAAACATATGAAGAACAGAAAGTCAAGTGTAGCCCGAAATCGTAGTATCATGCAATGACTCTCTTCCCACACCTATAATTCTCTAACGGAAGACGTTTGGACAAAACATCCAACATAAAAGATGATCGTGACTTCATGTAGAAGAACTTTCATGAAAGACATTTAGTCAAATTCAGTCTTGAATCGTGTGCATAATAAGAAGAATGGGAAAATCCCTAACTGTGCAAGACTTCGGGAAACTACGAATACACAACGTATACTCCATGAAATTGAGTCAAAACAAATGCAAATGTTCCTAGACTCAGAGAACTACATGATGGTGTTGGTTTTCTTTAATCTTGGCCTGAGAACACCTACCTTTATGAAGATCTAAGTCCAGTCGACGTTCTGGATGTAACAGAGATGCAGGGGATCAAGCTCCGGGTTCCCAGCCTTTCTCCTTCTCCTTAGAAGCTCTAGCCTGCCTCCAAACGACCCCAACTCGTTGTTAAACCTTCCCCAAGAGTCTAGGGATGAGTTATTATAGTTTTAGGGTGTAGTTAAGAGTCCTAATGAGACTAGGAAAGGGGCTGCGAATTCTGCTCCCTACTTTCCAAGAAATCTGGGATTCTCCCACCCAAAAGAGGTAGCAAAGGTTTAGGAAACCACCAATTGGGGTTGGGTTCGGTTTTGGCTTACCTTGCATGACTAATTACCTTAATGTTAACCCTAATTTGCCCTCTCCAATTATGACATAATTACATACACGAATTTCTGGGAAATTTCTTGTCCTAGTTTGTTTATATCCTTGGGCCAAATATGCTCTATTGGCCCAATCTTGTTAATGGGTCATTAATCACATGGTATTGGAGTCTCTCCAATACGTTTATGTAATCTTATACTCCTTTATTTCCAAAATTTTTAAATCACTAAATTTTCGGGGTGTTACACTCGTCCTCCCGAGCCTGAGCACCACGCCTACCACGGCTCGCCATAGCCTGTAAAACAATTAACTTAGTTAGAATCTAAGTTACTTAGTCCTAACCATTTTCTTAACTATCTTTAATTCATTATTAGATATTTTCCACATATATGGACAAATTCTATAAAGACTTTGAAACACTATGTACATGATGGCATATTCATGTACAATCTCAACCTGTGGGTTCTGATACCAATCTCTGTAACGACCCTCTTTATACCGGTATGATTATACCAATCCACATCGATACAAAGGGCGCCATCATAGTGGGACATTTACCCAACACACAATAGGTCGAGATGTACATAAATAACAAAGAGAAAGTACAGGAAATAGAAAATAAATTTTATTCCATCATCATTCACATATTCCACAATCTATATAGCAATAAAGAAATAACAAGTGTCCACAATCATACAAGTCCATATGAATAACATTATGACATTGTTCACATCATAATGAAAAGTAAACTAAACACGTAGTCTCCTCAAGAACAGCTACTCCTCGCGCTCGGAGTCTGTAATGACCCTCCTCATACCGGTACGATTATACCAATCCCCATCGGTATAAAGAGCGTCATTACAGTGGGATAAAACCCAACACTAGCCGATAGGTTGAAAAGTACGTAGATAGCAATTGATTTCAGCGGAATAAATACAACAATTTAACTTAGTCCATCACCATCCCATATTCCACAATCTATATAGTGCAAAAATAGAACGACAATGTCCACATTATTACATGATGAAAGAGCTACATTGTCCAAATAACATTTTTATTCAACTATGAAAGGAAAATACAACTACTACTTGCTCCTCAAAAGCCTCTCCTCCAAGATAGCGTCTCTCCCCTAGCACGGGATACTGTCAACCTGTACGCCGAAGCAAGGGTGAGTCCAAAGACTCAGCAAGTAAAACAAGACTTAATCTTAACATATCACATTCACATTAAGCTATTAAACACTCATGAATACATACTATCTTAAACTCCCAAACACATGGAACATACTCTTAGCTATCAACACATTTTTAATCACCTAGACATGCTTCATTCTATCATATGTTTATTCTAAATCATGGATACTATTACTATACACTTGTACATATTCTCTGCACTTAACACATAACATGATCCCTTCCTTTCCCACATTAATTCATTCATGACATATTTCTACAACTAGAACATAGAATTTGACATAAAGGAATGAACAAACTAATATGAGACTATCACTTTTCACATGCACTTTTCATATTTAATTTCACATTTTGCTTGCTGTTTTAAATGTACATACATCTCATACACATGGTTTCATATTTTATAACATGAATTGAGAAGTTAAAACATGGTCAAATTGGTTGGCAACAATAGTACTAAAGCATGAAACTTTGTACTAAGCAAACATCACATCTAGTATGGAACCTAATTAATATTACATACATTTATCACCTTCATAACTACACTTTTATTACTGTTTTGACATGAATTACATTCAATTACATGGATTTACATTTGTTCATATGTTATCTTATCCAATTCATAATTCTACATTTTCATCTTTCATGTTGCATAAATGACATGGTTACTCATGTTTATTCACATACACTATTACATGAAGAAAATAAACTACATGACATGATGATAAGCATGATATTGCAAATGAGGTAATTAATGCATGAAAACATGAACATTATGCATTACTACATCGGTTTCACATGCAAGCACACTCTCAATAACATTAACTGTCTCTTACATATCTTTTCAAATATTCTTCACATCATTTACTCTTTGGTTTTCATTTATCACATATACATATCATTTGCACTCATCATGTGCCACATTCGCATATAATCTTACACTTTATACATATTCCAATTACTTAAAATGCCATGACACATAGTCCTAACTACCTTTTAGAGGACACAAACAATATCTCATACTCATAACTCATCACATCTCATAACACATAACTCATAACACAATCATATCACATACCCACCACCTAGGCAATGAAGTGGTGAATCTTGGTACTGCGCAGACCGGGAGAAGCTCTCTCCACCCTATCCAGTGGTACTTGTCCACCTCCGGGTTTTTCCTAATGCCTTTAGGACAAACTTATACAATGTAGAGCCTTCCATAGGACTTTCTATGTACAGCTCTCGATGCCTCTAGGGTAGCAGTGTCATTCTTGGCCCAATTATCACACATTTATTTATTCACATTTTCTCACCCTATTAACATATTTACATATAATACTTAATCACTTTACACATCTTAATTATCATTTCACATGTCTTAGTTAACCCAATCATGGTACTACTGTTTTCAAATTAAAACATCTTACCTTACAGTCCTAAACATGATGTATATTTACTGAATTGCATAAGATCGGATTATTTAACATCTAACATGAACAATTTCCATGGTTTAACTAATAACTGTACTTGCTGTCATCAATTTGATTTTAAATTTTTATCACAGGTCATTAGCAGTAAGTATGTCACATATGCAATTTTCAGATTTTTCGAACAGTAAACATAATTTCTACAATTAAATCTAGAATTCAGACATATTTATCGAAATATCATAAGCATGAGACATATCATATGTTAGGCATTAACAGAATAGAAACCTAATACCAACATTCAATCTGTCATGGAAATTTATGAAAACTAATTCACAACAAAATCTATTTATACTAGATTTAAACATGTTCATATTATGCTCATTACTCAGTCACTGAATTTTAATAATTAACATGGTTCATAGAAAATTTAGGCAACCTCATGATATGACTACTAACAGTATACAATCACCCATAAAATTTCAGAGTATACCCATGTCCAGAAATCATTTAAACAGCAAAGAAGATCAAAAGTAACACTTTCAGGTTCTGAAGAAGTAGACGTCAAGGGATGTTGCCGTCAACTTCTTCTGAAGAACTTGACTGCAACTATGTTGCCTTCTACTTGCTCCCGCAGCACATACATATGACTTTTCATACAACGGTGAATCGGGGTCCAGGACGCGAGGAAAAATCCGTAAAAATACCTAGGACTTAGGGGACATGTATAGGATCAAGATCTAGGTTTACTTGCCTCTTAAAAAAATCTACAAAGATCAGAATCGCGGTGAAGCCCTTTTCGGCCTTGCGAAAAAGGTGCTCGGAAACGCCTTAAAATCTTCTTCTCCTGTCGATGTTAGTGGCTCCTCGGAGAGTGGAATCTTCCTCTATGTATAGGCTATCCTCCAGAGTTGTAGCTCTTCGGGGAGCACCTCCAGTTGACGGATCCGGCCTTCTAAAGATCAGCTTTTCACCATCTCGGAGCTAGGGTTTTCACCAAATGTTGAAAGCCTTTCCCTCATCCCAGAGTGGGTATTTTATAGGTTCAAGGGTTTGGGTACGCATTAGGGTAGGTTACCCAAGGTTTAGGAAGGGTTTCCTAATCTGAACTAGCAAAAACACGGACATTAACAATTCTGGAACCGTTACGCAGCTGGATATTAACGTCAACATCGGTTGTAGTCAACCTGGCAGTTGACGTCAAGGTCTGGCCGCCAGAATGGGGTTGGCGTCTAGGGGGTGGCCGCCCACTGGGGGTTGGCGTCCAGGTCTTGGCCGCCAGCAGCCCTGTGCAGCCGAAACACCGATAGACCTAAAATTAAATGTATAAATGCACTAAATAAATTTAGTATATGCAAAAATAATTTCATATATCATTACCACATAAAATACTTGCATTATGTAATATTAATAATTACACTTACACATAATCATAATTAACAACAATATGCATCAATACATACATATATGCACATATACGTACACATTGCATAATTACATACATTACACATGAACTTATGATTAAAATGTGTCCATTATTAGTTAAATATTGTATGCATATTATCATCCAAGTACTTTACATACCCTAATTAATTTAACACGCTTAAAGTAGATAAATATTATTTAAACAAGGATAACACATGTTGTATACATACGTACATCCACAGCACTAACTATGTGCATTAAAATAATTAAATACAATAGGCACCTCAATATTAGATAATTCACACACGTTTAAATATATATTTGCATGCTCAGAAATAAACTCATGATTATTTACAAGTGCATGATAATAATTTCTTACTATGTGTACAACACGCACCATATGCATGAGATTTACATACATTGATAACTAGATAATGCATGTACAATTATGTATGTTTATACTTGTATGAAAATAGCATACATATACTTACATGGTCCATAGCAAATTATCTATTACATGGACAATATATCTATGTATTATTCACATACTATAGATGAATTGATGTACATAGGATTAAATAGATAGATATCATATGTATAAGGTAGCATACATATATGTATATTTTTACACACAACCTCCATGGAATAGGCAGGATGGTATGCACTTCAAGATTTAGATAGAGTATGCATAATATTATTAAGATACAATTTGGAATAAGTTATCTATGAATAATCTATACAACAAAAGAAATCCTTGCATGCACATACTTGAATTATCATATGCATAAATATATAGGTATTTACAACATAATTATATACATTATGCATGAAATAGATAACATAACATGCACATCGGTAATTAGATTAGCATGCATAGTATTACTTAAGTATTACAAGCCTAGTATTTTAGTATACACATACACATCAATTTAGCTAATTGACTATTCTCACAAAAATATATATATATAATATATATATATATATATATATATATATATATATATATATATATATATGCATGGAGTCATAAGGAATATAGAAATTATAATACGCACAATGAATACACACACTATACACCAACAAATAATTATACATGAACATATAAAATGAATAAAAATTTCGGGGTATCACAGAGTCGCTCCTCACTACGTCCTCCTCTAGCACGGGGACACCTATCTCACCTGTATGTTAAAGCAAGTATGAGTCTTCCAAAAGACCCAGCAGGCAACCTAAAGGTACATCCTTACACATATCACACATTGCTATTCTTTTAAGCAATGAGAGGAGTATATATATTTCACATGATTCAAATCAATTAAGCAATTATACATGAACATCCTACACATGCTTTCTACACATGATGATTAACTTGATTCATGGCGTTAATCTCAATTCATATCATGTCATAAATCTAAACAATTTGATCATGGAATTATGCACATTGTAACTATTAATCCTTGCAAGATATCTAACATTTTTCTCATGCTTTTATAACACATATTCACATCTTTAGCTTGCTGTTTTAACATAAATAACTCTCATTCACATGGTTTCACATCTTTTCACATGATATCACATTCACATAACACTAACACATGTTCACATTGCACATATTCACACTTTTCACACTTTTACACTTAATTGCCATGACACATAGTCCGAACCACCATAAAGAAGGACACACATTCACATAACACATACCCGTCACCTTGGCAATATAGTGATGAATCTTGATAACTACGCAGAACTGGGAGAAGCCCTCTCCACCCTAACCAGTGGTACTTGTCCACCTCTAGGATTTCATCCTGATGCCATCAGGATATCACATACACAATGAGCCTTCCCATATAGACTTTTCTACAGTACGGCTCCACAGCCTTCTATGGTAGCAGTTTCAATCTCAGAACATGATCACATTAAACACAATCTTTCACTTAATCACATAGTTTCATTCACTTATATGCACAATTTAATTGATTCACATGCACTTTAATAAAACATACATGCTTCAGTTTATAGAATGTAATATGAATGTTTCACAGTGGCAAATATATCATAATCATACCTAATCATTCTACTACACATTGAAATTTACATTATCCAAAATATAGATACTTAACATGGCCTAATTACCCTTTTTATAAGAAAATAGTACCCACGAAAGTCAAAATAGTATCAAATTTTAACCACAGACTTCATACAGGTAATATGTCACATGCCTAATTTTTCATATTTTTTGCAACTATAAAACTATTTTTAACAATTTAAGCAGATTCCATATACTTTATTAAAATATTCACCTAAACATGGTATACAGCAAAACAGTATGTTCTAACAGTTTTAACATGTGCAAATAGTAACCCTAAGATCATGAAAATTCTATGAATAATTAACATGCAGTAAATTTATTTATTCAGATTAAACCCTGTCAATTCATGCATATTTCACCATGACAGAAATTATATTAAATAAAATCATGCTAAAAAATTCGATAGAACCTCATGATATGACCTAAAGACTATACCTAACCAACCACAATTTTTACAGCATGTACAAACAACCAGAAGTTCGAAAATCACAGCACAGAGGTCAAGACCACAGTTCTAAAAAAAACCTGATGAACTTGGAGGCAAGGGCCATGCCGTCAACATGGGTTAACGACACAGGATTCTGCCGTCCACTCAGGAACTTGGCGGAAACAAGGTTCCGTCAACCTCCTATCTGCAGAAAGTGCAGACTGAACTCAAATAAAAAAGAGAATTGGGGTTCCAGGACACGAATTAAAATCTGGAAAAATACTCTAACCCTAGGGGACATGTCTAGGGATGATACCCCTCGATTACTTGCCTGAAATAAAATCTCTAAAGGGTTCAATTTGTCAAAGAAGCCCTCCTCAGCCAAGCCAAAAAGGTGAGATTTGCAACCCCAAATCTGGTCTTCCTGCTTGTGCAAACGGTCCTTCGGAGTCGGGGAAGATTCTTCAACATCAGGAGCACCTCCCAGTGGAAGAAGATCACCGGAAGAAGCTCTCAACCACCAGATCAAGCCTTGCAAATGTCTGGTTCTCTCACAACAAACCCTAGCTTTTCCCTTCGAACCAAAGGACCTAATCTTGCCGAAATCACTAGGTTTTATAGGGCTATGAGTCGGGGTACGCTTAGGATTAGGTTTTCCTACCGTTGGGACGAGTTTCCTAAATGGGTTCCGGAGAAAACGCAACAGTTTCAAATCTGGAATCCCAAACACAGCCGGAGAAGTAAACAACCACTTTGCTGCCGTTATCAGGAAGTAAACGTCAATCGATCTGGACGTTTATATCCTCTGACCTTACAGTCAACGGCACACATGTTGCCGTCAACCTGCCCTTAACATCAAGGGATGTTGACGTTAACTGGGATTTCAGGCAGAACACAGAAATATCAAATAAACCTACATACACAAAATAAATACATACAATATGCAAAGCAATAATTAAATACTATATGCACATTTAAATAAATATATTATATGCATAGAAATAAATAAATATAAATATAAATATATATATACATATGCACATAAGTAAATAAATACTTATA
The DNA here is from genome assembly GCA_014218235.1 of Colocasia esculenta. Lineage (NCBI taxonomy): Eukaryota > Viridiplantae > Streptophyta > Magnoliopsida > Alismatales > Araceae > Colocasia > Colocasia esculenta. Next base: position 64,039,323 of record CM024761.1, read on the forward strand.
ATATGCACAAAATTAAATATACATAATGTGAACAAAATTCGAGGGCCTTATAGGTACTCCCTCCACCACCACCTGTGGACTATGGTGTGTTTATGCAAGGCCTAGTCCAGGCAATGCAGACTCAGGTGGCACTGTAGGCTCAGTTGTAGGCACATGTTAGAGTTGTTAAATAGGAGTAGTCTGTTTTGCTGAATGCATGATTGTTTATGTGTTGCTTATGTATTGCTTGTTGTCTCAGGCTCAGGCTCCAGCTCCAGTTCCTCAAGACCATGGCCATGGTGGTCTGTCCATCATGGAGAGGTTTAAGAGGATGGCTCTGCCTTCTTTTAAGGGGGAGAATTAGCCCCTCTTGGCACAGAGCTGGATGAGGGAGGTAGAGAAGATCTTCCGGGCTATCAGGTGTGCGGTAGATGACAAAGTCAGCCTGGCTACTTACATGCTGCATGTACTTAAAGTATATGTACTTGTGTGAGGTTAAGGTTTTGTTTAGATGGTGCTTATGGGTTGTGTTTTGTAGAAGAGAGCCGATGTTTGGTTGGCCTCCGTACTACCTACCAGGTACGAGGATGGTGCCATTGAGGTGACTTGGGCTGAGTTCACGAGACTATTTCGGTCCAAGTTCATCCCCGAGGACATCCAAGAAAAGATGGAGCACGAGTTTCTCTCTCTTACTTAGGGCTCCATGACAGTATTGTACTACGAGGGCAGGTTTTCCGAGCTTTCCAAATATGCTCCTCATATTGTTGCTGATGAGTGCAGGAAGGCCAAGAAGTTTGTGATGGGGATCAAACCATAACTTAGGTCGAGGCTTGTTGCTTTTGACCACCACACTTTAGACAAGGCTCTTAGCGCAGCATCAGAACAGAGATTGCCCCACACTTCAGCAGTCCGTTTAGAGAGGAGCGCCAGCCCCAGCAGCAGTAGCAGCAGCAACGCCAGTCACTGGGAGACCAAGAAGGCCTCGAGACCAAGCCTGAGTGTTTGCTCTAGCTCGAGAGGACGTAGAGCAGGCCGAGAATGTCATGGAAGGTACGGTCCTAGTCATGGGTGTGCAGGCTCGAGTGTTGTTTGATACAAGTGCTACACAGTCATTCATTTCTGAGCGGCTTGCCAAGTAGTTAGTAGAAGAATCTCAAGTGGAGGTAGAGGATGTTGGGTTGAGTGTGTTTTGGAATTTCTTAAAGTTGTATTTTAATGATATCCAATGAACATCACACATACTTTGATTTTGATGATGACATATTGTGATTTTAATGATGACATATTGTGATTTTAATGATGACATACTTTGATTTTAATGATGACATATTATGATTTTGATGATGATATGTTCTTGATGTTTAATATCTCATATTTTATTGATAATATCTTGTACTAATGATTTATGTGTTAATTTTGCAGGTGTATGCAGATTTTGTCATGGTGGTGTCGACACACCCTCTACTGGTGTCGACACAATGCTTCAAACCCAAGGCAAAATGATGAAGAAATGGTCAAGTGGTGTCGACACAGGATCAAGTAGTGTTGACACTAGTCCCAGTCCCCAGAGAACCCAGTTGACAGGTCTGTACTGTGTGTCGACACAACCTCAAGTAGTGTCGACACTAGTCTTAGTTCCCAGAAGAACAATTTTGCAGAAATGGGACAGTGTACGACACTGCCTGAAATAGTGTCGACACTAGTGACCCTTCCCAGAGAACCAATTCTGCCAGTTTGGGACAATGTGTCGACACACTCTGAAGTAGTGTCGACACACTCCGGCTGAAACTCAAAATCGTGATTTTGTTTGGACACGTGGCTGCTTGGGAATTAGGGGATTTGACCTAGGTTTCCGTGCCCATGCACCCCAAGGCACTTTATGGACATATGGGGCTATAAATACCCATGCTCTTTGTACCCCAAAGGCAAGAGAGCCCACACACTTCCTGACGAATCTTTTTGGCGGCTGAAAGGGGTTTCCAGATCTTGCTCCATCTTCAGAAGTGGCAGACCATCCTTTCAAGAGGAAGGACGTGGGAATCAAGGAGAATCTCTAGAGAGAAGCTTGGTGTGCTGAGATAGGAGCAGATCCAACTGAAGAGGAGCAGTAGAACAAGAACTTCTGGCATTTCAGATGCCATCAAAGCAGAGCATCGTGGATTGAAGAAGACCATTAACGAATTCCTTCAAGCGTCTTCAATCCAAGCTTCTGCAAGACTTCTTCATCAAGAAACATCCAAGTCACATCTATTTCATTTATTTTCTTGGAGTGTTCATCCAGGTTTTCATTGTGTGATCTGTGTGTGTTCTACACAGATCACTTAATTCTGTTTGTTCTATTTTTATCATTGTATTGAGATAGATCGGGCTAGAGGATCTATTCTCTAACTGAGATTGTTCTAGCAGAACTTGGATCTTTCGTGGTCCAAAGGCTTGGAGCCGTAGTGCTCCAGTGTTGAGCTGTTGTGCTCAAGTTCTTGTGAGTCGTCATGCTCATAAGTGGTTTGTGGAGTAGGTCGTTGTACCTATCTCCTGGGTTTTCTTTGAGTCATTGTACTTAAAGGGTTTGGAGTCGTCGTGCTCCGGTTGTTTCTTGAGTCATCGTGTTGAGCCGTTGTGCTCAAGTGCTTGTGAGTCGTCATGCTCGTAAGTGGTTTGTGGAGTAGGTCGTCGTACCTATCTCCTGGGTTTTCTTTGAGTCATTGTACTCAAAGGGTTTGGAGTCTTCGTGCTCCGGTTGTTTCTTGAGTCGTCGTGCTCAAGGGTGTTTGGAGTCGTCGTGCTCCAGTGTGAGTTGTACTCAAGGTTTTGAGTATTGTGGCGTCACTGTGTGAGGGGTGGACGTAGGAGTCACTGGAGGTGATTTTCGAACCACCTAAAAATCCTCTGTGTAGTGGTTTGAATTGTGGTTTGCCTTTGTATCTCGCTAGATGCATGCATAGGGTTTTCGCTCACACAACTAATTGATTTGCTCACACACTCTAATCACACTTCAGATCAATAAATTGTTTGGGTGAATTGATCTCTGTTCGAAGTAATTTTGAATTGCTTGAGCTTCTGCATTAATTGGTGTTAGATCTATTCAACCCCCCCTTCTAGATCTGATCCATCCACCCATTCGATCCTAACAATTGGTATCAGAGAAGGTTATTGTCTGTTACTGATCTGATTTGATTGCTTCTGTTTGATCTCTATGTTAATTGCTTGAACGTGTTTGCTTGATCTTTCACTATCTCTACAGGTTAACCACTCTAATTGTTAGATCTAATTCCTTATCACATTGATTCACTGTGATTAGATCTAATAATCTTTTGAGGTTTGGTATAATGTTAAATCTCTTTAATCTGCATGAATTTCCTGTTATAATTTCAGAGAAATCCCTAGTCTAACTTTCATCAAGTTTTTCAGTGGAAGCACAAAAAGAAATTCACAAGTACATGATGGCAAAGAAGAGCCTCAATGAATCCAGAAAAACAACAATTAAGAAGGTTGTGGCTCTTACTGCACACTCTAATAGCTCAGAGCATTCTTCATCCTCTTCAAAACACAAGAAATCAAATGGGTCTACAAGGTCAGGTACTTCCATTCTAGACTCATCTATGTATTCTAACTCTGATTATGATGAAGATGAAGGATTGTCTCATGATAGATTGATTGAATTATGTGAGAAGATACAAAATCTTAATGTAAAGCTGAACACTAAGAATATAGACTTGAAAAAGACTTTAAAACATTGCCAAGAAGAAAATGAGAATTTGAAAAATGAAGTTGAAAAATTAAATTCTGAGAAAGAGAATTTGGAAGATGAAGTACAAATCTGTGAAAATAAACTGAATGGATTGAAAGAAAACCATGAGCTATTGAAATCAAAAGTCATTGATCTGGAAAATGAAAATGGAAAATTGATTGATCTCAATGAAAACTTCAAATTTGATAATGATCAATTAAACAAACAGATTTCTAACATGGCTCATGATCATCAAATAAATGAGAGATGCAAACAACTTGTTGAAGAAAATAGTCATCTAAAAAGGAAGATTGAATGCTTGTTCCATGACAAACCATTGGATAATGATTGTAGCAATTTGAGTAATAAAATTGCTGATTTGGAAAAATAAATTGCTCAATTTGAAAATGAAAAGAACAAGATGAAAAATGGTTTGAATGTCATGCTAAACAAGCTTCAAATTTCAGAAAAAGAAGTTGTTGTATTAAAAGCTGAAAAACAGAAGCTTCAATATGAATTGAAGAACACTACAAACACAAGTCTTGCTTCTGTGAAAACTAAGAAAAATGAAAAGAAAACCACAATAACTTCTGTTAAAACTGCTGTAAACAAGAACTCTGTTATTTCTAATAAAAGATTAGTGAAAGTTTCTGTTCAGAAATAGATAGAGAAAAAGAAAAATGCTGATGTCAAGAAGAATCATCTACTTCCTCCATCAGTCCAAAAAGCTCCAAGGCAAGTTCCAAATTCATATCATGCCAAGAGCCACCAAAAGATACCTCCTTCTCCTCATGGTAAGCCTCCTCACATGAAAATGAGAACCCAGCAAATGCATACATGCCAAGGTAAGTACCAGGTAAGAAATGCTCTCATTTGCTTTAACTGCAATAAACCTGGTCATCTTGCCAAACATTGCTGGATTACAAATCAACATTTCAATAAACATGCGAAATCAGTCTAATGCTTTCATTGTTATAAAATTGGTCATATTTCTAGGGACTGTTGGTACAGAAATGATTTTGTTGTGCATGCTCAGAAATTCCAGTCAAATGCATATGCTCATACACATAGGAATAAATATCATGTTCATACTGAAAATGTTCAGAAATTCCATGTGTATAGGCATAGAAATGTTGCACAAAATCATTCTATTTCTGCTTATATTAAAAATCCAAAAATTAGAAAACTTCATGAAAACATAGATGCATTGAGCAAGGCAAAAAGAAGATTTGGAACTAATTCTGCTCATAGTTCTGTCAATGAAAGAAATGCATCTATATCAAAAATAAAATCATTTTGGATTCAAAAATCGTTATTGCACTCTAACATTGATTTCATTGTAGGACCCAAGCAAGTGTGGGTCCCAAAACCAGCTTGATCAGCAAGCTGAGGAGTCTTGCAGCCATACATTGTAAATGGATTCAAGATATTGGCTGTGCAAGACAAGAAATGATTGGAGAACACAGGTAAAATCTTTGAAAAGCAATTGAAGTCCATTCAGGTAAAACTTCTTTATCATTTCAAATTTTGATTGCCTGAATTGAAATGATGTTTGATTTTTTATCTGAACAATGGAAATTATGTTCTGATGCTACTCCCAACAATAACTTTGTGTTTTAACTTTTGGAATCATGTTTGTGTTATCATGCTTGCTTAATTATGCCCATGATTCTGTGTGCATATCAACAGCTTTGAATTTTTGGTATATCAAATGATGACATGTGGAAAAACAAGTTATGCTTGTTTGGAAGCTATCATTATGCGTGAGTAACGTACTCCGCCAAGTATCAGAAGTCATGTTATGCTTAGTGCTAATTGTGTGCATAATCATGTGTGAATTGCTTGCTAGCCTTTTCATTCCATGCACATATTAAAGGGGAGTAAATTTAAAAAAAAAAGTGCAAAATGTTCATATTCTTTTTGTGCAAACTGTTTGGAATGAACATATCTGAACTGCTTAAATGATCATTTCATATCATGCATATCTTATGGGGAAGTGAGTCAAAAGAATCTTTGAGTGAAATGTTGGAGAAATATTCTCTCATATCTGATTTATCAACAACTCCCATTCAGTTTATTGACAAATCTTCTTGCACATAAATTCCTCACTCTCACATTGCATTGACATTCTTAGTATATCAAATGGTGATTTGAAGAAAGACAAGTCAGGCTTGTCTGGACACTGTCACTATGCGTGAGTATGTCTCCGCCATGTATCAAGATTCTTTATGCAATTGTTGAGGGGGAGTATTTGTTGAGGGGGAGTTATTGTATATTCTTCACTCATTTCACTTGACATTTGTTGTCTATACTGAACCCCAAAGTTATCAGAATTTTTGAGTCCTTGTGCTATTTTCTTATGAGAGAATTAAAACATTGAAACTAAACTCATTGTGCATTTAGTTTAATTTCAAAGATTCTTTATCATTTCAAGGTTAAGCAATCTTAATACTGAATGTTTTTAAAATGATTTACAAAACACTTGTAGGCACATGAGTGGCTTTACTATTCAACATGTGCATGTTTAAGCTTCAATTTTACCACATGTTAAGAATAATTTCTCTAAATTCGTAGTCATGTCTTTTCTGGTCAAAGCAATCAAATTCCTGCAAAACATCAAAAGAAAAATGATCAATCTGGAAAGATACAAATAGAGCAATGCAAATTCTTGGACCACTGAGTAACCGGGCCATTTCACCTAAAAAGTGATTTGTTTTGCGTCAAAAAGTGAAAATCAAAGTTTTCAACTCTGAATAAGATAATGAAAGTTAAACCACTGAGTAATCAGGAGGTCTTGCATTTGATCAATGTGATCTCTTGCACTGAAAAGTGAGATTTAACTAATTTATTCTTGTATTCTTTCCCAGTTCAAAATGAAAACAAATCAAGACAGGATAGAAAAGCTTAAGACCTTAATAAAGTTCATGTATACTGAGTTTAGACCTATTATTTCACAGTGTGTTAAACTTACAGCTCCTAACAACCTTGTTAAATATTTTTGCTCGCTCATATAGGTCACTTTATTTCACATTTGCATCATTATTTTAACCACATTCAGATCATTATACTTTGCTATACTTTGTGTTGAGTGTGTCTTTATGATTAAACTTTGTTTCACAATAACAAAAACACAATAATTTCTCTCATATGTCAATATCACTTTGCCTCACTTATTTTGATCATTTCTGAACATTCATTTCCTACATTTCATTTCTTGATCTCCTACAATCTTTGTTTCTCTCTCTTATCTATCTTTTTGATGCTGTCAAAAAGGGGGAGAAAAGTCTCTAAGGGGGAGAAAGGTGTCTAGGGGGAGAAAGGTCTCTAGGTCTAGGGGGAGAAAGTTCAAAGGGTGCATATGGTCAAGGGGAGTTGTTGCAGTCAAGGGAGTCAAGATATTAGGAGATTGTGCATAGGTTTTGTCATCATCAAAAAGGGGGACATTGTTGGGTTGAGTGTGTTTTGGAATTTCCTAAAGTTGTATTTTAATGATATCCATGAACATCACTCATACTTTGATTTTGATGATAACATATTGTGATTTTAATGATGATATATTGTGATTTTAATGATGACATGCTTTGATTTTAATGATGACATATTGTGATTTTGATGATGATATGTTCTTGATGTTTAATATCTCATATTTTAATGATAATATCTTGTACTAATGATTTATGTGTTAATTTTATAGGTGTATACAGATTTTGTCATGGTGGTGTCGACACACCCTCTACTGGTGTCGACACAATGCTTCAAACCCAAGGCAAAATGATGAAGAAATGGTCAAGTGGTGTCGACACAGGATCAAGTTGTGTCGACACTAGTCCCAGTTCCCAGAGAACCCAGTTGACAGGTCTGTACAGTGTGTCGACACAGCCTCAAGTAGTGTCGACACTAGTCTCAGTTCCCAGAAGAACAGTTTTGCAAAAATGGGACAGTGTGTCGACACTGCCTGAAGTAGTGTCGACACTAGTGACCCTTCCAAGAGAACCAATTCTGCCAGTTTGGGACAGTGTGTCGACACACTCTAAACTAGTGTCGACACACTCCGGCTGAAACTCAAAATCGTGATTTTGTCTGGACACGTGGCTGCTTGGGAATTAGGGGATTTGACCTAGGTTTCCTTGCCCATGCACCCCAAGGCACTTTATGGACATATGGGGCTATAAATACCCATGCTCTTTGTATCCCAAAGGCAAGAGAGCCTACACACTTCCTGAAGAACCTTTTTGGCGGCTGAAAGGGGATTTCCAGATCTTGCTCCATCTCCAGAAGTTGCAGACCATCCTTTCAAGAGGAAGGACGTGGGAATCAAGGAGAATCTCTAGAGAGAAGCTTGTTGTGGTGAGATAGGGAGCATATCCAACTGAAGAGGAGCAGTAGAACAAGAACTTCTGGCGTTGCAGATGCCATCAAAGCAGAGCATCGTGGATTGAAGAAGATCTTCAACGAATTCCTTCAAGTGTCTCCAATCCAAGCTTCTGCAAGACTTCTTCATCAAGGAACATCCAAGTCACATCTATTTCATTTATTTTCTTGGAGTGTTCATCCAGGTTTTCATTGTGTGATCTGTGTATGTGTTCTACATAGATTACTTAATTCTGTTTGTTCTATTTTTATCATTGTATTGAGATAGATCGGGCTAGAGGATCTATTCTCTAACTGAGCTTGTTCTAGTAGAACTTGGATCTTTCGTGGTCCAAAGGTTTGGAGTCGTAGTGCTCCGGTGTTGAGCCGTTGTGCTCAAGTGCTTGTGAGTCGTCGTGCTCATAAGTGGTTTGTGGAGTAGGTCATCATACCTATCTCCTAGGTTTTCTTTGAGTCATTGTACTCAAAGGGTTTGGAGTCGTCGTGCTCCGGTTGTTTCTTGAGTCATCGTGCTCAAGGGTGTTTGGAGTCATCGTGCTCCAGTGTGAGTTGTACTCAAGGTTTTGAATAGTGTGGCCTCACTGTGTGAGGGGTGGACGTAGGAGTCATTGGAGGTGATTTCCGAACCACCTAAAAATCCTTTGTGCAGTGGTTTGAATTGTGGTTTGCCTTTGTATCTCGCTAGATGCATGCATAGGGTTTTCGCTCACCCTACTAATTGATTTGCTCACACACTCTAATCACACTTCAGATCAGTAAATTGTTTGGGTGAATTGATCTCTGATTCGAAGTAATTTTGAATTGCTTGAGCTTTCGCATTAATTGGTGTTAGATCTATTCAACCCCCCCTTCTAGATCTGATCCATCCACCAATTTGATCCTAATAGAGGAGTTAGAAGTCCCTTTGTCTATGCACACACCAGCAGGTACGGTAGCGACCAGGAAGTGCATTCCATCCTTACCTGTGTCTATTGAATGCTGAGGCTTATTCGGGTGCTTCTACTTGCTAAAGATGAAGAACTATGATGCCATACTTGGTCTGGATTGGCTTAAGTAGCACTATGCCTTGGTGGATTGCAGGGGGAAGAAGATTACTTTCCGTATTCCTGGAGAGGATGAATTCTCATATCTGTTACCAAGGAACTTAGCGGGAAGGTTTGTGATCTCCGCCATGAAGGCGATGAGGATGGTGAACAAGAGTTGTGACACATTTCTTGGCAGTGTGGTCTTAGTTCCAAAGGAGGATCAGTCACCGACCCTTGAGGAGATTGAGGTTGTGCAAGAGTTTCCAGACGTGTTTCCTGATGATTTGTCTGGTTTGCCACCAGCAACAGAGATAGAGTTCACCATAGAGTTGCTTCCAGGCACCTCTCCTATCTCTAAGGCTCCATATTGAATGGCACCTGCGGAGTTAGCCGAGCTGAGGAAGCAGTTGCAGTATTTGCTTGATAAGGGGTTCATTCACCCTAGTGTGTCACCATGGGGCGCACTTGTACTGTTCGTGAAGAAGAAAGATGGTTCCCTCAGGCTATGCATCGATTATAGGAAGCTCAACTAGGTGACAGTGAAGAACATGTACCCCTTTCCGTGGATAGATGATTTGTTCGATCAGCTGTAGAATGCATTGGTGTTTTCCAAGATAGATCTGCAGTCCGGCCACCACCAGTTAAGAATCAAGGGTGATGATGTGTCCAATACTGCTTTTTAGGACTCGTTATGGACACTATGAGTTCCTTGTGCTTCCATTTGGTCTGACTAATGCCCCTGCAGCGTTCATGGATCTCATGAACAGGGTGTTTAGGCCATATTTGGATAGGTTTATAGTGGTGTTCATAGACGATGTGTTAGTCTATTCCCCTGATGAGGCTACACAACGTGAGCATCTGAGGATTGTTCTGGAGGTTCTTTGAGAGCACAAGTTGTATGCTAAGTTCAGCAAGTGTGACTTCTGGATGCATGAGGTTCATTTCCTTGGGCATGTTATCTCAGGCGCTAGAGTTGTTGTTGATCCGGCGATGCTTCAGGCGGTGTTAGAGTGGGAGACTCCAAGGACACCATCGGAGATCAGGAGTTTTATTGGTTTAGCAGGCTATTACACGTGATTTATTGAAGGCTTTGCCTCTATCACAACACCTTTGACTAAGCTAACCAGGAAAGGAGTTAAGTATGTGTGGTTTGAGGATTGTGATAGTAGTTTCTAGTTGTTGAAGACGAGGCTTACATCTGCACCCGTGTTGATCTTGCCTAGTGGTGTAGAGGGTTTTGGTATCTACTCTAATGCTTCTCAGATAGGCCTTGGCTGTGTGTTGATGCAGCATGGTAAGGTAGTTGCCTATGCTTGTCGCTAGTTAAAGAAGCATGACCGTAACTATCTGACCCATGATTTGGAGTTAGCAGTTGTGGTTCATGCACTGAAGATCTGGAGACACTATCTTTATGGTGTCAAGTTCGAGGTGTTCACTGACCACAAGAGTCTGAGGTATCTTTTCTCTTAGAAAGAGTTGAACCTGTGGTAGAGAAGATGGATTGAATTTCTCAAGGACTATGACTTCGAACTTCAGTATCATCCAGGGAAGGCGAATGTTGTGGCAGATGCGCTCAGTAGGAAGAGATCACTACTTCGGCAGGATTGGAAGATGCTTGAGGATGCGGCATGTGCTATGACTGAGTTAGAGCCACAGTTGTGTCAGGCTTTCGTGGCTCAGTTTTCTATCCGATCCACGATTCTTGACGAGGTCATCGAGCAACAGAGAGCTAATCCTAGGCTTCAGGAGATGGTGGGCAAGGCAGGCATTGTTCGGGATGAGGACAGTGTCATTAGATTCTAGCACCGAGTATGTGTCCCTGATGTTGTGGATGTCCGTGAGAGAGTACTTGCAGAAGCTCACAGGTTGAGGTTCTCCATTCACCCGGGCAACACCAAGATGTACTCGGACTTGAAGAGATCCTTCTGGTGGTCTGACATGAAGAAGGATGTGGCCGAGTTTGTGTCCAGATGTTTAGTGTGCCTGTAGGTAAAGGCCGAGCGCCAGAGACCATCAGGCCTTATGCAGAAGATGGAGATACCTGTATGGAAGTGGGAGGCAATCACCATGGACTTTGTGATGGGTTTGCCCAGATCAGCTAAGGGCAAGGACTCGATTTGGGTGATTGTAGATCATTTCTCCAAGACAGCTCATTTCTTGCCTATGAAGAAGAAACAATCTGTGGAGAGTTTGGCTAGGCTATATGTTGGCAGCATTGTGAGGTTGCATGGTGTACAAAAGTCTATTATCTCTGACAGAGACCCGTTGTTTACATCGAGGCTGTGGCAGGGTCTTCTGGAGGCTTTAGGTTCTTAGCTGAAGCTTAGTTTGGCGTTCCACCCTCAGGCAGATGGCCAGTCCGAGGGGACGATCTAGACACTCGAGGATATGTTGAGAGTGTGCTTGCTTGATTGGAAGGGCGATTAGGAATGTCATCTACCTCTTGTGGAGTTGGCCTACGACTACAGTTTTCATGCGAGCATTGGCATGGCTCCATTCGAGGCTTTGTACAGGCGACCCTGTAGATTTCCTTTGTGCTGGGAGGAGACATGTGATAGGCAGTTAGTTGGTCCAGAGTTGGTGTAGGAGACTTCTATAAGATTCAGCTTATCAGGTAGAGATTGGTTGCGGCACAGGATAGGCAGAAGAGCTACACCGACAACAGGAGGAAGGATTTAGAGTTTGAGGTTGGCGAGCATGTATTTCTTAAGATTTTGCCTACCCGAGGCATGGTCAGGTTTGGCAGGCATAGCAAGTTGAGTCCAAGATTCATTGGCCCATTTGAGATTCTCAAGCGGATGGGCAGCGTGGCGTATGAGCTAGCTTTACCCCCAGCGCTAGCTAGTGTGCACCCAATCTTCCACGCGTCTATGCTCAAGAGATACGTGAGAGATCCATCGCATGTTATCAGTCATGAGCCAGTGGAGATTCAGCCAACTTGTTGTACGTAGAGCGACCAGTAGCTATCCTGGATTGGAAGGTTCAGCAACTCAGGAACAAGAGTATTGCATCCGCGAAGGTGTTATGGAGGAATTTCTCATGAGAGGAGGCTACATTGGAGCTTGAGGACGCCATGAAGAAGAAGTATCCCCATTTGTTTAGTTAGTATTTCTATTCTAACTTCGAGGACGAAGTTTTCTTTTAGGGGGAGAGGGTGTAAGGCCCTCAAATTTTGTTCATATTATGTTTATTTAATTCTGTGCATAAGGTATTTACTTATTTTCTGTACATAGTATATTTAATTATTTATGTGCATGTTGTATTTATTTATTTATGTATATGTATGTTGGTTTGATGTTTTTAAGTTCTGCCCGAAATCCGTGGTTAACGTCAACATCACTTGACGTGAAGAGCAGGTTGACGGCAACTTGTGTGCCGTTGACTGCATGGCCAGAGGATATAGACGTCCAGATCGATTGATGTCTACTTCCTGTTAACGGCAGCAAAGTAGCAATTTACTTCTCCGACTGTGTTTGCAGTTCCAGATCTGAAACGACTGTGTTTTCTCTAGAATCTAATTAGGAAACCCAATCCCCAACGGTTAGGACTCCTAATGCTAGGCGTACCCCGACTCTTAACCCTATATAACCTAGGTATTCTGGCTAGGTTAGGTCCTTTGGTTGAGAGGAAAATCCTAGGGTTCGTTTGAGAGAAAAACATAACTTTGTGGGGCTTGATCCAGCATTAGGGAGGCTATTTTGGTGATCTTCTTAGACTGGAAGGTACTCCTGATGGTAAAGAAGCTTCCCCGACTCCAGAGGACCTTCTGTGCAGGCGTGAAGACTGGATTTGGAGTTGGAGAGAACACCTTCTTGGCTTGGCCAAGGAGGGATTCATTGCCAAATTGAATCTTTAGATATTTTATTCCAGGCAAGTAGCTTAGGGTATCATTCCTAGACATGTCCCCTAGGTCCTAAGATTTGTTGTGGATTTTTACATCGTGTCCTAGACCCCCAAATTCTCTATTTTATTGGGGTTAGTCTGCACTTTTCTGCAGACAGGAGGTTGATGGCAACCTTGTTCCTACCAAGTTCTTGAGTTGACGGCAACAGATTGTGCTGTTAACCCTCCTTGACGGAAAGCCCCTTGACACCAAGTTCTTATGTTTTTACAAAACTGTGAATTTCATCTCTGTGTGATAAAATTTGGATTTCTGGATGTCTGGTCATGCTGTAAAAATTGTGAATGTTGAGGTACTGTCATAGGGTCAACCCATGATTTTCTGTTGAATTTCTGTTCATACTGTCATTTAGTATAATTTCTGTTATGATGAATTATGCATGATTTGACATAAATTAATTCTCAATAAATAGTTTTACTACATGTTATTGTTACAGAGAATTATCATGAACATAGGGTTACTGTCTTCATGTTTTAAACCTATGAGAACTGACTGTTTTGTTGTCTATCATGTTAAAGGAAATATCTTATTAAAATTATGTGAAACTTGAATTAAATGTTAAAAATAGTTTTACAATTGCAAAAATTCTAGAAAATTGGTCATATGACATATTATATGTATAGAGTTCGTGGTTAAAATTTGATACTATTTTGATATCCGTAGGTACTATTTGCTTTTTAAAAGGCTAATTAAGCCATGTTAAGTATGTTTGATTTAGATATTGTAAATTTCGGTGATTAGCAACATGTTTAGGAACTGTTATGATTTATTTGTCATTGTGAAATAATCATGTTAAATTCTGTAAACTGAGATTTATATGTTTGAAAGACGTGCATATGAATGGATCAAATGGTGCATGTAAATAATGTAAATCATGTGGTTAAGTGAGAAAATGTGTTTAAGTGATTAAGTACCGAAATTGACACTGCTACCATAGAAGGCTATGGAGTCGTACTGTAGAAAAGTCCCTATCAGAAGGCTCATTGTGTATGTGATGTCCTGGGGGCATCAAAGTGAAATCCTGGAGGTGGACAAGTACCACTGGTTAGGGTGGAGAGAGATTCTCCCAGTTCTGCGCAGTTACCAAGATTCGTCACTATATTGCCTAGGTGATGGGTATGTGTTATGTGAATGTGTGTCCTTTATGGTGGTTCGAACTATGTGTCACGACAATTAAAGTGTAAAAGTGTGAAAAGTGTGTATATGTGCAATGTGATCATGTGATAGTGTTGTGTTAAAGTGCTACCATGTGAAAAGATGTGAAACCATGTGAATGTGTTTTATTTATGTTAAAACATGAAGTAAAAGATGTGATTATGTGTTATAAAATCATGTGAAAAATGTTAGACATCATGCTATGATATTTCGTTACCTTGTGCTTAATTCCATGATCTAATTGTGTAATTGACATGAAGCATGTGCCATACTTCTCTTATTGTTTAAAAGAATAGTATGTATGTGATATGTGTAAGGATGTGCCTTTAGATTGCTTGCTGGGTCTTTCTGGAATACTCATACTTGCTTTAACATACAGGTGAGATATGTGTCCCCATGGTAGAGGAGGACATAGTGAGGAGCGACTCCGAGCGAGAGGAGTAGCTGCACTTGAGGAGATCACTTGTTTAGTCTACTTTTCATTTACTAGTATGTGGACATTGTTATTATGGACTTGTATAATTGTGGACATTTGTTATTTACATTTTCTACCATATAGACTATGGAATGTGTGAATGATGATGGAATAAGAATTATCTTCTATTTCCGCTGTACTCCCTTTTGTTATTTATGTACATCTCTACCTACTTTGTTGTGTTGGGTACATGTCCCACTGTGATGGCACCCTTTATATCGATGTGGGTTGGTATAATCGTACCGGTATAAAGAGGGTCGTTACACTTTTACCCCTAAGTGCGGAAATAATAAACTTAGGAGTGTAGAAGGGCATACCTTGGTATTCAAACACTGCTCCACCAGGCCTGCAAAATCTGACTCTCTTCGTTCTACAATCCACTAATGCCCCATAGGCTTCCAACCAATCCATCCCCAAAATCAGATCATAATCTTTCAACGAAAGTGCATACAATCTTGCTGGCAACTGATTCCCTTGAATTACTATTCGGACCTCATTTATGTAACAAGAAGTGAGAATGAAACCACTAGAAGGAACCTCTACAATCAACTCACACTGCCTTTATTCTAAGGGGTGTACCATGCTATCAATGAAATCCTCGGAAATAAATGAATGCGAAGCACCCGGATCAATCAACATTCTAACAGAAAAGTCAAAAAGAGGTAATATACCTTCGATTAGATTGGATGCCTCCGCCTGAGCTCTGGTGACAGCCATAGCTCGACCTCATCCCCTCTAGAAAGGTGGACCTCTGCCTCGCTCTGCTACTAGCTGCTAGAATGGTTGTTGTTGTTGTTGTTGCTGCTGCTGTGATCCTCTACCATAGTTATACTCCCGAGGATGTAGAGAATTCCTGGCTAAATGCCCTGGCTGCCCACAATTATAACACCTGAAACCTGGAAAAGCTCCGGGCTGCCCTGCTGTGCTCTACTGCGACTCCTCCAGAGCTGGCCTAAAACCTTGGCCCTACAAAACCCTGTTGCCTGCTGCCACCTCCTCGTCTGCCTTTGAAGATCTTCTTCCATTTTTTACCCCACTTGGCAAATCCTGATGATGATGAAGCTCCCGAGGGTGTCTTTCCCTTACTAATACCTGTAGACTACTGAGGAAGCCAAAAACTACTTAAACCTTCTGACTAAGACTGCCTAGCCTGAACAGTCCTCTCGAGTGTAGCTACCCTCTGTGCTGCTTCATCCACCGTCCTGCACATGAGGGGAATCACTGCATCCTGTAGCTCTGGTCGTAAACCTCTAATAAAATACTCAACCATCATTGCATTATAGTAACCACATATGGGGCATATCTGCTCAATGCCATAAACCTCATCTGGTACTCTAATACTGACAGATTCCCTTGCTGCAAAGTCTGGAACTGCACCATCTTGGCCTGCTGTATCTTAACTGGGAAGAAGGTTTCGTTAAATACCGTCAAGAACTCTGGCCAGGTGATGGTGTCCTCTGTCCTTTCTGCAAACACTGTCTACATCTTCAATCTCCACCACTCCTGTACAAAGCCTCGTAGCTGATATGTAGCAAGAATCACCCTGTCTGCCCGAGGACACTTCATCGTGACAAAGACTCTCTCTATCTCATGCACCCAATGCTCCGCTGTATTGTGTTGGGGCCTCCGGAGTATGTGGGTGGCTGCAACTGCAAAAACCTCCCCACAAGTGTTGTAGACTCCTCTGCACTAGCTGGCCGCGCTAGTACTGCTGGGAGTATGGGTACAACACGTGGTACCTAAACTCCTGGTGGTGGTGGGGGTGGTGCTACTGGTACTGTCTCCTCTACAATCTGTGGTACCACTACTACCGGTTGTACTGGTGCCTGATGATCCAACCTCGTCTAGATATATGTGATGCTTTCCCATAATCTCTCGATTATCTGCTATGTAGTCTCCTCTGGCTAGTCTCCACCACCTCCCCAATCTCTCCTATCTGCCATTTCTAATCCTGCACAAACATCAATCCATCCACACAACATACAACAAATCAATACGAAAACCATGGTCAACTACCAGTAGTGGACTAAAGTAGAGAATAGGCTATGTAAATTTCCGATTGCGTTATATTCACATGGACCTTGCTCTGATACCAACCACAACAGTCCTCATTGTTCAAACTCGTTAACCTAATAACGAGTTTGACCCGACTCCGCCTCTCGCGAACGAGCCGAAGCCTCGCAAGGGATACCATTCACAAGTCCGTTGAAATATAAAGGAAAAAACTCAAATATATATAAGATTGTCACATCTCACACATATTTACATGAAATATACATAGCCATTTCTCAACTGTAGCTAGACACAAGTACAACAACAACCTGGGGCATACCCCGAGGTGAACAGAAAAAGAAGATTACACTGCTGGTGGTGCAGACCCAACTCCGCTATGGTGCGGCCCTGAACTAGATGAAGGGCGAGAAGCCTCCCACTCTCCCTCACCTGAAAGAAGTAGGGGCCTCACAAGTCACTAGCTCAGTAGGGAAACTCCCCCAAAAGCCGAGCAAAACCAAACTCACAAGGTGCATAAGTAGGAAGCTACTCTAAGCAATTTATAGAACTACCTATGCAGGATATTAAAGCTGTAATTACTAATCACCACATGCTATTAACAGAAATCAACCTTTAATAAATAAATGGCAAACCTCGTCCAAGTGTACGTGCTAAAGTAGAAAATGCCACACTCGGGTCACGAAGACTGGTTCGCGACACCAGCAACTAACTCGGACAAACCACACAGGACTACCTCTCAGTCTCGTAGCCACTGACGAAAGGTCCAGCTGCCACTCCACTAGAACAAGCCAAGAAACTGTGGAGACCAACCAACACCACTCCTGTGGAGCACACAGCCACAGGCCCATGCCTAGCACTTTTAGGGACTCCGGCCCGAGCTTCCTAAAGTGAGGCACTAGAAAACAGGAGTAGCTGGGGCCCAGTACATCTACTGGTGTCCGTAACCCCCAACCACGAGTGCACTACAAGCGACCAAACACAAACTCTCACAAGTTGCTATCCCTCTATCGTCTTTCCCTCAGCCGGACGTACAACTCTACACAAGAGTGAGGATGTCCAAGAAGATGAAACAGACCTCGATGGTACACAAGTACCGAGACAAGCCCCGAGCACTAACGTGCCTGGCTCACATAAAACCTGGGGCTCCCAATTGGAGAGGTAACCATAGTAGGCGTCATACTACTCACCATGCACACATAAACCATGTGAACACCTCACAAACCACATGAGCAACACGTCAACCACGTGAACAACATGTTCCTCAAACTCCACAAGTGTCGATGCACCGCTTACCATTGCCATGCACAACAAATAACGATAATCCGATAATCACGTAACCATGCACAAGCCTATTGCCATCGGAACCCAGAACACGATGGGGTCCACCATCGCCTTCAGAATGCGACGCCTCGATACGACGCATTCTGAAGAAGAACGCGACGGGTCAGGCTGTCGCGTACTGAACGCGACAATCAGGTCCGTCGCCTTCACAGGCAGTGACCCAAACTTGGGAATCCATCTCCGGAATCCCCATGCAAACCATGTAAAACACCATAACAAGAAGTTATTCATGTTCTAATCATTGCTCTAGCATGGTATCTAGCATCTATAACGCAAATAACAAGCTAAACATGCTCCACATGCGATTCACAACGTAAAACAGAGCAGAATCTCCCTACCTTCGCGAAGAACGGCGATACCCCGGCATTTCCCCCACTCCATAGCACGTCCTCGCGGTGACACCACCCCAAATCCGACTTCAAAACATCAAATCGCCCCAAGAACCAGCAAAATCTCCTCCCCCTGGCCGAACAGAGCGTGTTGGGCTCTGTTTGGCTGACCTAGGTTAAGATCATTTCGCAGTTGAGAACGTGACGTACCTTGCCGTCGCGACCTAAACGCGACGTAGGAGGCCATCGCCTTCTCAACGCTAGCGTCAGCAAGCCGCCTAGTGCACGACACGCGACAGACATGTAGATGAAGATCCTCCAGTGGCGGTAACCAGAATGCGACACCCAGGACTGTCGCGTTAAGAACGCGACGTCTAGCCCTGTCGTATTCACAAACAGTGAACTTGTTGGTGCTTTGGGCCCAATCTGTTGGCACACAAAGCCCGAAAACCTGCGTATACACCTGAAACACACACCATAGGCCACACACTGGCCTTCACAAACACTAAGCCACGATCTGAACGATCAATACACTACATGATTTTTCCTACCTAACAGAATATTTAAATGGTGATAGCAAGAAGAACATTATTCTGTAAGACATATAAGTGTCATTCATTCTATAAAGGATTCCATAGGAATAATGAAAATCAATGAAATAACCAAGATTATGATTTCATGGATTCTGTGGAATGACAGATTACACAAATATTATTTAAGTAACAGTACACATTAGTTGATATATGATACTTCGACTTTCAAGGAGTCAGAGTCAAAGACAATAGATTTATACAAATCTTCGACTATATATAAGTCGTAGTGAGACATTCATTGATAGTAGACTTCGACTTTTTAAGAGTCGGAGTGATATAAGTTTGTTCAGCAATTGATGTCATACTTCGACTTTTGGGTAGTCGGAGTGCAACGCAAACAAGCAATAGACTTCGACTTACAAGCAGTCAGAGTGAAGTACTTCAACTGTATGGAAGTCACAGTGAGATATTGGACTTTGACTTCTAGGGAGTCGGAGTAGAATCACACTTTGACTTTTGGGAAGTCGGAGTATGATATAATCAACAAGACTTCAACTTTTCAGGAGTTGGAGTAAAGTCCGACTTCGACTGTTAAAGAGTCAGAGTAAGGATCAGTTGATAGGCAATCAGTATAAGGACTTCAACTTTTAGGGAGTCGGAGTCAAGCTAGACTTTGACTTTTCCAAAGTCGGAGTACTACCCGTTTGTTCATCAACTGATGCAATACTTCGACTTATCTAAAGTCGAAGTCAGTATGATATACAGTATATGCTGTGGACTTAGAGAAATTTCGTGTGACAGTGTTGATACTTAGATTTTGTGTGCATATATTTTGGCTAAGATATAGTACAATATTATATATGAGAGCCTTTGTATTGTCATATTAATTTTCATAAATTGTGGTATAAATCATTAAATTGATTTAGAAGATATTAAAAGGTTTTTTCATGGCAAAAGCATTATGATTAATATTTAGCAATAATTTTAAGGATAGTTGCTCAACATGCAAAACTAAGAAAATGTGAATTTTGGATGGAGAAAGTATCATTCCTTGGGCACATCATATCCAAGGAAGGTATCTCTGTAGATCCATCTAAAGTAGAGGCAGTAAAGAACTGGGAAAGACCGACAGCTGTGTCAGAGATTAGGAGCTTTCTAGGTCTGGCCGGTTACTATCGCCGCTTTATTAAAGACTTCTCGAAGATAGCTGTACCATTGACTAGAGTTACCCAGAAGGAGAACCCATTCACAGGGACTTCTGAATGTGAAGATAGTTTCAGGTCACTAAAGGAGCACTTAACTTCTGCGCCTGTACTGACAATACCAATAGCCGGTGGGAGCTTCGAAGTATACATAGATGCATCAGGTATCGACCTTGGCTGTGTGTTGACGCATAACAGGAAGGTCATATGTTATGTGTCCAGACAATTGAAAAAGCATGAAGATAATTACCCTGTGCATGATCTGGAGCTAGCTGCTATACTCTTCGCCCTGAAGATATGGCGTCACTACTTATATGGTGAGAAGTTCATTGTATTTTCTAACCATAAAAGTTTGAAATATCTATATTCTCAACAGGAATTGAACATGAGACAACAAAGGTGGTTGTAGTATTTGAAAGACTTCGACTTCACTAACCAATATCACCCAAGTAAAACAAATGCCATGGCAGATGCTCTTAGCAGGAAGCCAATGGCTACCTTATCAAGTCTCATGGTGGGTGTAATATCCGGTATGTCCGGATCATGGTTTACCATATTTGGGGGCTAGTGTGTGGCCTATTGTGAGATCTTGGAGGTCTGTATGTTTTTTACAGGTTATCTGGCTCAGGCAGGAAGCTGAGGGGTTTGGGCATCCCTACCCAAAATAGCTTCTGAGAGGCTCACTGAGAACATGTCCAGATAGGAGGACGCGATTCTCATGGGTGAACGCGGCCGCCTGAGTCGGCGCGTTTTGAAGTAGTGTCGCGTCTTGTGTTATCGACGCATTTCCGTACCGCCTTCACATAAGCGACACTGCATGTGCGCCACGTGGCGCATGTAGGGGCGACATCTTTTAAATGCGGCGAAGGGGTCGGACGCGTTTCTTAACACGGCGGGAAGGCCCGACGCGATTCGATTTATGTTGTGTTGGCATTCCACCCCTGGCCGAGTAGAGCCTTCGCACTGCTCAGCTGTAGGGGGGTTGCTGTGGGGTTTGGTGGCAAATCTGGAGAGATGTCTCCCGTTTGGAGCCCGTTCGGCGTACTTCCAGCGTGGTGATAAGCTTCGGAGCGCGGAGGACGCGGGGCTGTCGTTGGGATTGCGTTTCTTGCTTCGGTAGGGGAATTCTACCCTTGTGTTTGCTGTGTCATCCGATGTTTGGCATGTGTATGGTGTGTTTGGTGGTTTTCAATTGGAAGAATGCATGGGCATGATAGGGAGCATGTTTAGGAGCACGTTTATTGCTTTAATCCTACTTTACTTGTGCATGGGGCAGGGTGGTGTCTGTTTTCTGGAGGAACTATAGAGAATGCTTCTGAGCTCTGAAAGGCGTCCTGCACAGCAGACGCATTCTTGTTAACGCGCCGCTTGTGGCTGACGCGACTCAGAGTGGAATAGCGGCAGGTAAGTCCGTCACGTTCATACTTCATGAAAACGTCCACTGTGTTGGACGCATTTTAGAGAGTGGCCACCCGAGCTCTGGGAGTGTTTGGCCAGTCTGTCTGGTTTCCATCCCATGTTACTTGGGCAGTGTTTCCAAGGCAATGTAGGGTCTGTGTGGGTCATGGTGACTCACGTGTTCATCATTAACGAGGTGATTTGAGTGGATTTACGTGCATAGCAAGTTGGGTGTCACGCCTTCCGTAGTTGCCTCTCCAGTCAGTTACCCTAGCACCGGGTGCTCAGGGCTTGTCCCGATATGGGAGTACTGTCAGGGTTTGAGTCGCCTTCCTGGACACCCTCACTCCTGTGTGGAGTTGTACGTCCGGCTGAGGGAAAGACGGCAAGGGACAGCGGCTCGTGTTTGTCGGTGTGCGGCCGTTTGTAGCGCGCTCTTGGTTGAGGGACGGACACCGGTAGACGTACTGGTCCCCAGCTAGTCCGATTTCTAGTGCCTCACTTTAGGGTTCTCGACCGGAGCCCCTAAAGGTGTCAGGCTTGGTCCTGCGGCGGTGTAGTCCGCAGGTGTAGTGGTTTGTTGTCTCCACGTTTCTTGACCTGTTGAGGTGGAGTGGCAGTTGGGCCTTTCGCCTGTGGCTACGAGGCTGAGAGGTGTACTTGTGTCTGTGGCTGGTGTCGCGAACCAGTGCTCGTGAGCCATGGGCAGCGTACCCTTCTGTAGCTTGTACACTCGTGTGTGGTTTACTGTTTATTTACTTTCAGTTGTAGCATCATGCATAGGTGTTGACTTTCTTTAATTGCTTTACAGCTTTGCTATAAACTGTGTTTTATGGCTTTGGGGAAGTTACCCTACTCAGCCAATGACCTATGAGGCTCACCTCTTCTTCTTCCAAGTGGAGGAGAGCAGGAGGACTCGCGTCCTTCCTCTAGTTCGGGTCAGTAATTGTTCTTACTTGTGGAGCCCTTTGTCCCAGGCTGTTGTACTATTATGTATGTATGGAACTAATATATACATTTCATGTAAATATATGTGAGCAATGAAGCTTTTATGTGTTCAGCACGTTCTTTTGTATTTTCACGGACACGTGTAGTTGATATCGCTTGTGAGGCTTCGGCCCGATCGTGGGAGGCGGTGTCTGTAGACACCCGATTATGACTAATGGGTCGAACCACATTTTTTTCTATCTTAGTGGGCCCCTAATTGGTCACTCACCTTGAGCCCATCATTTGCCTTGATTTGAGCCCATTAATCCACTAAAAATGCCTTGAAATCCCGAAATCTATCATTTGAAAGAGTCCTTAGAGGATTTGACTCCTGTTTTAGCATGTGGTTAAAGAGAATAATCCAAAATAAATCGGATTCCTTGTCGCGACGCATCGTGGCGCCGCGACTCTAGTCGCGACGGGTTAGACCGCCGCGACAAGCCCATGCATTATCCATGCGCGTGGGCAATGCTGTCGCGTCCCCCCGCACCGTCGCGTCTCTAGTCGCGACCCCGCGATCTGACGCGACAAGGACCGAGATCTCTGGCCTCCATAACCACATCCTATTTATCCTCCCATGCACTTTGACTTGGTCCAAGAGGTTTATCCCGACCCCTTGAGCACTTTTTCGGCCCTAGGGACTCTCCCAAGCTCCCCTAAGGACTCTATATCCGATTTTGATAGAGCTTTATCCCCCATTTTTAATTTCCACATTTTTTTTGTGAGATAATACCCAATTTTCTCACTCCAAGCTCTATGTAAGCAAGGCCCCTCCTCATGGACGAGGAGAGCCTCATAATTACCCCGAAGGTCTGCCAAAATTTCCTCTGAACAAGACTTAGCCACGCAGCCATTCATTCACTCATTTCCCTTCACATTCACTCCTCACAACTCACTCATTTCACCATCAATGGAGCAAGGAACGTGAAGAGGGCGACTTCAGCAATCTCCTGGATCTCTTGGCACATCATTGGAGCTGCATCCACGCCAGAAAGTCGCCCTAATGGGGCTCATATCTCCTCTCTCCTCTTTTCTATTTCTACATGCATTTTTATGTCTTTTTAAATAGAGCACATCTATCATCCACCCACGTTCCCACCACCACAGGGGTTCAAAACCACCCCAGGTGCGTTCCCACCATGATCCTCCGTGCAATTTCGTCTTTGGAATAGAGATACTACACTTTATATGTCTAATAGGGTCTTTTCTTTGTGTTTTCTTTTGATTGGCAGGCAAGCAAACAAGGTCTACGAGAAGCTTGGTACTCTGGCCGGCTGGAGGACTAGAAGAAGGTCACTACAACAAATCTCCCGCATTCAGAGAACGCGACGGCCTCGGGTGACGCGCAAAGACGCGTCGTTCCCACTGACCGAGAACAGAGGACGCGACGCCATGACACCGCGACACCAGGTCAGTCTCCTGTTCTCTCCCATTTTCCTAGTTTAAGTTAGCCGTCGTCTTTTACATCATTAGGCAACTTATCTAGGTGGCGATCACATCCTATTTTCCGGCTATCATATTTGATATTGTGACGACCCTCGTTATGCCGGTACGGTTGTACCAACCCACGTCGGCACGACGAAGATCACCACAGCGGGACATTTACCGACACTATCATTCGATTGAGATGTACACAAATATAAGTACAGAGAGCGGAAGAAAAGAACTACTGTCTTTCATTTCATCATCCACATTGACATCCACAGTCCATATAGCAAATAAAGGAAAACTAAGGCTTACTTAACTGAAATTTAAACAAGGTACATTGTCCACATAACTACAATTCTAACATCAAATACATAGTTTGTTCACAATTACATAGTAGTTCAATACAATGCCTCAAATTACATACTATGAAAGCGAAATATAACAATAACAACTCCGCCAAGCTACTCTCCGCGCTCGGAGTCGCTCTCCACTGTCTCTTCCAAAAGATGTAGGGTCACCTGCTAAACCTGTACGCCGAAGCAAGAGTGAGTCTAAAAAACTCAGCAATAACACCATGCACTTCATACATGCATACATCATATAGGCATTCACATTCAATCGCATTCATCAAAGCGTGTAGCAAGCTATGTGATATTAACACAACCTGTCAGGGTATTTCTACAAAATTTAAAGCACATGGACACTGATTTATACCTTTCAAATTTAACTACCTATCACATGTTTCTACTCATCCAATCACATGAAAACTACACTTTGAATTAACTAAAACATGAAAGCAACTAAACATGAGGTTCTCATATGCATGGAAGGAACATTACCATCATGGTTTCTACACATGGTAGCACATGCTAACTATCATTTTACATGCATTAAGGTTGCTTGTTTGACATGGATTAATAGTCTCATAACATGCAAGTTCATTTACACTCTCTAACATATTCACATCACATGGTTCACTCTCTTACACCTTCTACGCATATCTATTGTTATTCAAGACAAGTCTAGAATAATGCTTCTACTAGTTTCAAACATATGAATTATGTTCAAACAAGCAACTAATCTAACACATGTTCTTTTCTCATTCCTTTAACATATGAACTCAATTAAGAACTTGTCTCATTCATACCACATCATGAGAGCAATTTAGGCATGGTTTTTGCACATAATGAAAAGAAGATTCTAGCATGGATTCTGTAGACATTCTTGCACACAATAACATGATTGCTTATCTATTAGCTTGCTGTTCTAATATGTTTCTAACATTATCACATTAGGAATCACCGTTTTACACTTTAACACATTGGTTTCACATGTTACACATTTACACATTCACATGTACACATCTTTCACTTGCACATGTCCACACGGGCACTTACACAATCTTCACATTACACATTCACATTTCACATTTATATGCCGTGACACATAGTCCAAACCACCATTAGAAGGACACATACACATAACACATAACACATACTTATCACCTAGGCAACACAGTGATAAGCCTTGGTACTGCGCAGACGGGAGAAGCCCTCTCCACCCTATCGACGGTACTTGTCCGCCACCAGGATTTCATCCTAATGCCCATAGGATACACATACACATTGAACCTTCCCGTGGGGACTTTACCACGGTACGGTTCCAAGGCCCTCTATGGAAGCAGTGTCACACACGGCACAAATTTACACATTTCCGATTTTTAACACACGCACGATTTTTTTTTTCACATAACTTGAATCTTTACTATAATACATGGGTCAGTTTTCCTAACCATGATACTACTATGGACATAATTAACATTCATAACTCACATTAATTAGGTTGGAAAATCAATCATTTACCATAATCATGAAAGCATGATTTACAATGGCACAATTACATGGAATCTCACAATGTAAGCTACTATTATCCAAATCATCTGAAATTTAACCACATGCTGTTTTCGGGTTTCAGAACATATATGCAAATTTTCATGTTTTTATGAGCTATACAAGATTATAGAAAATGGAATACTCATTTGCATGCTCTTAATAAATCAATTTATCATGGAAGCACAACATCAAAGTCTGATTTGAAAATCCACAGTCATGTACATAACATTCATAACATCACCTAAATTTTTCCCAAATTTATCTCACATCGTGCTATTTACTAGGATTTTTTTAGGGATCTACACATGCTTCCTATTTCCAATACAAGAATGTGATAAATTGCATGGCCAAGGGAAAATTTCCAAATTTTCGGGGCAGGGACTGACATACATATACATGTCATAGAAATTTATGGCAT
Organism: Colocasia esculenta; assembly: GCA_014218235.1. Classification (NCBI taxonomy): domain Eukaryota; kingdom Viridiplantae; phylum Streptophyta; class Magnoliopsida; order Alismatales; family Araceae; genus Colocasia; species Colocasia esculenta. Next base: position 64,065,497 of record CM024761.1, read on the forward strand.
CTAATTTCTTCATGGATCATACAAACAGCAATTAACATGTCCCAAGTTTTATTTAACATGCATTTTAAATGTCCTAACAATTCACATGATTTACAAAAATGCATGGAAGTCTCACATTATATCCCATTACTCATAATACATAACACATAGTGTTTACAATATCCTCATGCGAAAACATTCAGAATTTAATCATATACAAGGGAGAACAGCTCACTGTTCTGCCCTGGAGAACTTAACGGCATAGTTGGCCGTCCAGAAGGGGTTAACGGCATTATCGTTGGCCGCCAACTGAAGATCTCGACGGCAAGGGATCTTGCCGTCAAGTTCGGCCTGTGCAAAAACACAGTCCGAGCTCCAAAGATGGTGAATGTAGGGGATCCAGGACACGAGAAAAATCCTTAAAAATGATAGAAACCACCTATAGACACATACAGGACAAGGTGCAAGGGTTACTTGCCTTTGGAAAAACCTCCAAGGGGATCAAAAGGGCCGGAGAAGCTCTCCTTGGGCAGAGCCAAGAAGCCTCCAAAACCTCCCTCACACGGGTTCTAGGTCGAAGAAGACTCCAAAGAGGTTGGGGAAGCCTTCTCCTTTGTATAGACTCCCTCCTTGTCGAAGGAGATCGCCGGAAGAAGCTCCAAACCGCCGGATCAAAGCCTCCCAAGTTCGGGTTTCCTCACAGCTCTCAGGGTTTTAGGGTTTTTCTCACCTTTGGGGTCAGGGTTTCTTCCCTCTTGCAAGGGCCAAAGGTTTCTAGGTTGCAAGGGGTGGGTGGTCATATAGACAAGACATGGGGTCTGTCTTGGCAGGGGGCGAAGGAGCCGTTGGGGGTGGTTGGCATCCCCCAATCGGAGGCATGGCACACCATGCAGTGCTCAGAAAACTGTCAGGGAAGTAGACGTCAACATCCACGGACGTTCATACAATAATTGGCGTCCATCGATGTCGCCGCCTACTGTCCTTGACGTCTACAATAGTTGCCGTCAACATGGTCTTCGGCCAGAACATAAAAATTTCACAGAAACCTTGATCCCTCTTATGTACATGTATGCAATACATAGGGTATAATGCACACACCAATTACATCATGCAACCAAAACAATAATTTATATATATATATATATATGTATATATATACAACTAAGTACACACATGTATTCATAAATAGTAGATGGTATATAATGTGTCGGTATATGTAACATACTATCTTCACAATGCAATGAACAACACTTACTAAATAATTATACACACAAATGCACACTTTTATACCATCTTCATTCAATACAACATATCATATATGAGCAATACATCATACACCTAATTTACCACTTAAGTAAATATCAATATATATAGCATAGATAGCACATATATATACATACCTACTTACATGCATGCATAAAATAAAAGTTTATATGTATTACGCATACGATTAGTTACACGCACAAGTTACATGCATTATGTATATCTAGTACATACATGACACATAAACATTCGCACAATAAGGTACTTATAAAAGAAATGGACGAAAAATCGGGGGCCTTACACCCTCTCCCCCTTAAAAAGATCTTCGCCCTCGAAGATCGAATCACGCACCTGCGGTGACATCCTTGGTGTTGTCTCGCGGGGCGAACTACTTCACCTTCGGGCATTCTCTAATCCGATGACTTTTGCTACCGCATCTGAGACATCTTCCTTCTTTGCCAACACAAGTTTCCGCCGTGCCACTTGTTGCAGTGCACACACTTTGGCTTCTCGCTGCCTGAAGTTGCCCACTGACTGAAGTGTTGACTGCTGCTGGTACCATAGCGGATCGCTGACCATCTCAAGTTTCTGCATCTTCCTCCTCTGCCGCATCTTCCTTTCTGCCGTTGGAAACGGTTTCGGTAACTTATCCAATCGAGCCTTCTCTTCTTCCAAATACTGCCTTATCTCGTGCTCCTGCCTGCCACCGCCGCGCTAAAAGCCGCATCCATAATCCATGGTTACATGCTGCCAATCTAAACTCGCAACGATGGTTTAAGACCCATCACAAACTTCTTCGCCTTCCCGCTCTCGTCCATCACTAAGTGAGGCGCATGCTTGAACAACTCTGCAAACTTAGCATCATACTCCAAAACTGACATCGAGCCCTGAGTCACGTCAAAAAATTCTTGCTCCTCTCATCTTGGGCGCATTCAAGGATATACTGGCCTGAAAAAAACCTCACGAAATCATTCCAAGTCACTTCCAATCCAACTCCTGAGAACTGCGTGCGAAGCACAAAAGACCACCACGCGTCTGCTTGCTCCTGAGCATATACGTCGCCAGACTGATCCTGTCATCGTCGCCAGACTGATCCTGTCATCCTCTGAACATCTGATAGCTCTGAATATCTTCTCAATTTCCTTGAGCCAACTCTCTGCGCCTAACGGCCCACTCTCCCCCTAAAGAGGGTGGAGTCCATCCTCCTGAACTTTTCCATAACAAAAGATCCATCACGCTCATACTCCTGGGAACCTGGTACTTGAGCCTGCCACAGCAAACAACATATCCACACTTATACTACACGGAAGGCAACAAACACAATCAAGCAGAACAGACTACTCTATTTACTATTCTAACCTGAGCCTCTAGCTGAGTCTGGGGTGTAGTCTGGGTATGGACCTGCGTCGGCATAGCCTGTACCAAACCTTGCAGGAACACTCCATAATCCACTAACGATGGTGGGGAAGCACAGGACCCTGCGGTGTCGGGGCCCGCTGCTCACCACGCCGCCTCCTCACGCCTAGGCTCATCTTCTCTAACCTGAGTACCACACCTACCACGCGACGCCATATGCTGCAAGATAACTCAAACATAGTTAAAACTACGTTATTTAATTCTTAACCTCTTTCTTATCTATCTTTCACCATTATTAATAAATTCTACACATGTGGACAATTCTATAAGGACTTAGCATATAGTGAAGATGATGACTCATATATACTTATGTACAATCTCAACCTTTGCTCTGATACCATTCTCTGTGACGACCCTCGTTATGCCGGTACGGTTGTACCAACCCACGTCGGCACGACGAAGATCACCACAGCGGGACATTTACCCGACACTATCATTCGATTGAGATGTACACAAATATAAGTACAGAGTAGCGGAAGAAAAGAACTACTGTCTTTCATTTCATCATCCACATTGACATCCACAGTCCATATAGCAAATAAAGGAAAGCTAAGGCTTACTTAACTGAAATTTAAACAAGGTACATTGTCCACATAACTACAATTCTAACATCAAATTACATAGTTTGTTCACAATTACATAGTAGTTCAATACAATGCCTCAAATTACATACTATGAAAGCGAAATATAACAATAAAACCCGCCAAGCTACTCTCCGCGCTCGGAGTCGCTCTCCACTGTCTCTTCCAAAGATGTAGGGTCACCTGCTAACCTGTACGCCGAAGCAAGGAGTGAGTCTAAAAAACTCAGCAAATAACACCATGCACTTCATACATGCATACATCATATAGGCATTCACATTCAATCGCATTCATCAAAGCATGTAGCAAGACTATGTGATATTAACACAACCTGTCAGGGTATTTCTACAAAATTTAAAGCACATGGAACATGATTTATACCTTTCAAATTAAACTACCTATCACATGTTTCTACTCATCCAATCACATGAAAACTACACTTTGAATTAACTAAAACATGAAAGCAACTAAACATGAGGTTCTCATATGCATGAAAGGAACATTACCATCATGGTTTCTACACATGGTAGCACATGCTAACTATCATTTTACATGCATTAGGTTGCTGTGCTTTGACATGGATTAATAGTCTCATAACATGCAAGTTCATTTCACACTCTAACATATTCACATCACATGGTTCACTCTCTTACACCTTCTACGCATATCTATGTTATTCAAGACAAGTCTAGCATAATGCTTCTACTAGTTTCATAACATATGAATTATGTTCAAACAAACAACTAATCTAACACATGTTCTTTTCTCATTCCTTTAACATATGAACTCAATTAAGAACTTGTCTCATTCATACCACATCATGAGAGCAATTTAGGCATGGTTTTTGCACATAATGAAAAGAAGATTCTAGCATGGATTCTGTAGACATTCTTGCACACAATAACATGATTGCTTATCTAATTAGCTTGCTGTTCTAATATGTTTCTAACATTATCACATTAGGAATCACGTTTTACACTTTAACACATTGGTTTCACATGTTACACATTTACACATTCACATGTACACATCTTTCACTTTGCACATGTCCACATGGCACTTACACAATCTTCACATATACACATTCACATTTCACATTTATATGCCGTGACATAGTCCAAACCACCATTAGAAGACACATAACACATAACACAAACACATACTTATCACCTAGGCAACACAGTGATAGCCTTGGTACTGCAGACCGAAAGCCCTCCCCCCTCCCCCTATCGACGGTACTTGTCCGCCACCAGGATTTCATCCTAATGCCCATAGGATACACATACACATTGAACCTTCCCGTGGGGACTTTACCACGGTACGGTTCCAAGGCCCTCTATGGAAGCAGTGTCACACACGGCACAATTTACACATTTTCCAATTTTTAACACACACACGATTTTTTTTTTCACATAACTTGAATTCTTACTATTAATACATGGGTCAGTTTTCCTACCATGATACTACTATGGACATAAATTAACATCAGTAACTCACATTAATTAGGTTGGAAAAATCACATCATTTACCATAATCATGAAAGCATGATTTAAATGGCACAATTTACATGGAAATCTCACAATGTAAGCTACTATTATCCAAATCATCTGAAATTTTAACCACATGCTGTTTTCGGGTTTCAGAACATATATGCAAATTTTCATGTTTTTTATGAGCTATACAAGATTTATAGAAAATGGAATACTCATTTGCATGCTCTTAATAAATCAATTTATCATGGAAGCACAACATCAAAGTCTGATTTGAAAATCCACAGTCATGTACATAACATTCATAACATCACCTAAATTTTTCCCAAATTTATCTCACATCGTGCTATTTACTAGGATTTTTTTATAGGGATCTACACATGCTTCCTATTTCCAATACAAGAATTGTGACAAGTTGCATGGCCAAGGGAAAATTTCCAAATTTTCGGGGCAGGGACTGACATACATATACATGTCATAGAAAATTTATGGCATCTAATTTCTTCATGGATCATACAAACAGCAATTTAACATGTCCCAAGTTTTATTTAACATGCATTTTAAATGTCCTAACAATTCACATGATTTACAAAAATGCATGGAAGTCTCACATTATATCCCATTACTCATAATACATAACACATAATGTTTACAATATATCCTCATGCGAAAACATTCAGAATTTAATCATATACAAGGGAGAACAGCTCACTGTTCTGCCCTGGAGAACTAACGGCATAGTCTGGCCGTCCAGAGGGGTTAACGGCATTATCGTTGGCCGCCAACTGAAGATCTCGACGGCAAGGGATCTTGCCGTCAAGTTCGGCCTGTGCAAAAACACAGTCCGAGCTCCAAAGAATGGTGAATGTAGGGGATCCAGGACACGAGAAAAATCCTTAAAAATGATAGAAACCACCTAGACACATACATGGACAAGGTGCAAGGGTTACTTGCCTTTGGAAAAACCTCCAAGGGGATCAAAAGGGCCGAGAAGCTCTCCTTGGGCAGAGCCAAGAAGCCTCCAAAACCTCCCTCACACGGGTTCTAGGTCGAAGAAGACTCCAAAGCAAGGTTGGGGAAGCCTTCTCCTTTGTATAGACTCCCTCCTTGTCGAAGGAGATCGCCGGAAGAAGCTCCAAACCGCCGGATCAAAGCCTCCCAAGTTTCGGGTTTCCTCACAGCTCTCAGGTTTTGGGTTTTTCTCACCTTTTGGGGTCAGGGTTTCTTCCCCTCTTGCAAGGGCCAAAGGGGTTTCTAGGTTGCAAGGGGTGGTGGTCATATAGACAAGACATGGGGTCTGTCTTGGCAGGGCGAAGGAGCCGTTGGGGTGGTTGGCATCCCCCAATCGGAGGCATGGCACACCATGCAGCTGCTCAGAAAACTGTCAGGGAAGTAGACGTCCACATCCACGACGTTCATACAAATAATTGGCGTCCATCGATGTCGCCGCCTACTTGTCCTTGACGTCTACATACGTTGCCGTCAACATGGTCTCGGCCAGAACATAAAATTTCACAGAAACCTTGATCCCCTTATGTACATGTAGCAATACATAGGGTTAATGCACACACCAATTACATCATGCAACCAAACAATATATTTATATATATATATATATATGTATATATATATACACCTAAGTACACACATGTATTCATAAATAGTCAAGATGGTATATAATGTGCTCGGTATAATGTACATACTATCTTCACAATGCAATGAACAACACTTACTAAATATTATCACACAAATGCCACTTTTATACCATCTTCATTCAATACAACATATATAATAGAGCAATACATCATACCCTAATTTACCACTTAAGTAAATATCATATAATATACATAGATAGCACATATATATACATACATACTTACATGCATGCATAAAATAAAGTTTTATATGTATACGCATACGATTATTACACGCACAAGTTACATGCATATGTTATCTAGCTACATACATGACACATAAACTTCGCACAATAAGGTACTTATAAAAGAAATGGACGAAAATCGGGGCTTACAGATATTCATGTCGTGTCGAGGGGGAGCACAATCCCTGTGATTACACCTTTGGCGATCACGGTGGGACCTTCATTGCCACCCTCGTAGATTTTGATTGATTGCTTGCCATGTTTCCTTGTTTGTGTATCGTTATAGTGTCTTGTTAGGGTTTTGTTCTTCATTCCCTGCTTTTTCCCGCTCTGTCCTTGTCGCGACCGATCGCGGTGTCGCGACAGGTCGCGTCGCAGGAGGGGGACGTGTCATCAGGTTGGTGCTTCCTATTCCCTGTGTCCTCCTTGTTCGATGCCCATGAGAGCATGCTCTTTCTTATGGTGCCTAGATCATGTTTGCTCGGTTTCTTTCTGTCCGATAGTATCTTGTTAGGGTTCGGATTTTTTTTTTTTCGTTTAGTTTCATCTGTAAGTTTCCAGTTCCTATCGCGGTCGGAGAAGCGGACACGACAAGGTCGCGGCTGGGACAGGCGACGTTTAACAGGTTTGCTTTGTGTGTTATTGCTTTCATCAGGTATCGGTTTCTGTCTGCTCCTGATTCATGTTGTATCATTATAGTTTCTCTTGGTGTTCCTTAGTTTGGTAGGACAGTCTGTTTGAATTGGGTTGGTGACTCAGTGTGTTTTCGGGCCTCTGTCCTTATCGCGGCAGCCCGCCCTGTCGCGATAGGGTCGCGACGTATCTGGCCGTCGCGACTCTGCCCGAGGACTTCTATTGTCACCCTGTTGCTCCTCATCTCCATGCTTGCATACGTTAGTCCCTTGCATACGCTGTTCATCCCATTTGGTTAGATTCCCCCTTGGTTGAGTGAGTCCTCTCACCTACGAGCACTCGTAGGCTGACTCGGGCCCGCCTTCCGAGGACCTCCGTAAGTCCCCGTGGCCGTACGCACGTTGCGGTTCGCCGGCTGGTTGTACCCATTGTATCCTTAGTTTGAACCACCCCCGCGTGAGTGTGTACCACCCCTAGTCATACCGGAGCACTTGAGGCCATTCCTATCAGGGACCGCATGACCGAGTGACATCTCCTTAATCAATTCACTTAAAAGGTCAAGTTCGAATCTTAAGAAATTTGCGTTGTAAGCATGATAACTTGAGTGCTTTGATCCCCCTTCTCCTCTCTGTCTTTCTTGTTGTGCTAGAGTTTAGGTGTGTCCCCCCCAATTTGTTGGGGGGTGTATGCGTCATTGTTTAGGGAGATCGAGTCAGTCCCCTCCAATCCTCGTGCTGTATCATAATCCCCTCTTCGACATGACCAATTTCGTGTCCTTGCCGACGATGCCCTACCCCTTGGTTTGCTCGAGGAGTGGCCCAACCTTCCATGGCCACTCTCCCGGGGCATATCCAGCCTCCCTCCATTACCGGGATCCAATCCCGTCCTCCTTCTCCTCCCGGGATGATGACCCTCACTCTCATTCAGCCAGCTCTTCCTCCCTCACTCCGACCAAGTCCGAGAGTTCATAGCTGCTGCCAAGGGAAACAACCTTTATCTCCCCGGGGTCAAAACCCAGCCCGACCGGCGGAGTCCTCCGTCCGCGTCGCTTCAGCCCCCCACCTTTCTCGTTTGGGGCAGACCCTACGCCTCTCCGCCCTCGAGCCATTCATTTTCAGAACCAAGCTACCTCCCCCCACGAGAAGTTCGGCCTCGGTCTCCTCCCACTACATATTATACGGCCGAACCAGCTCCGCTCCCTCGCGAGAGGTCTCACTCCTTTGAGCAGCCACGCTCCCTTGTCCCTACACATCAATCCAATCTCCTTCCGATTTCTTGGCGGAGTGGACAAGTATAGAAGGAGCTTCATGACCTCCGGAGGCAAATTGATCCTCGGAAGATAGCTGACATTGCCCTCCCGTCCTTCCAATACCTCCGGGTGCCTCCCCAGTCCGAGCTCCCTGTATATCGTCGATACTCTGGGTGGGGACCCCTATGTTCATCTGAAGGACTTCGTCTATGAATCGGCGCCGCACAAGTATGACCGCCATCTCATGGCATATCTGTTCAGAAAATCATTAGATGGTCCGGCCTTGGAATGGTTCTATTCTTTGCCTCCCAGGAAGCCGAGGACTTCCAAATTGTCCAAGAAAGGTTTCTGCAGCAGTTTTCAGGATCGGGTGGGACCCGAATACTCTTTTGTGGATTTGGTGGCCGAGAAGATGAAGCCAGAAGAAGATTTCTCCACCTATGCCGACCGGTGGCGCTCATTGGCCGCCAAGTCCGTTGCCCAATGCCTGAGGAGGAGAAAATAAAGCTGTTGATCTCTAATGCCACACCCACCTACCGAGCCATTTTGGCCATGAACGACATCTCTACCATGCACCAATTGTATAGTCGAGCCCGTTTCATCCAAACCCAACTCAAAGACTCACCTATACATTCCATGTTCGAGACCCCTAAGCCCGTTATGCCAAGAAGCCGCAAGGCCCAGTCACCGGGGATCCAGACCAATGAACAAGTAGGTGCCGTTAGCAACCTCAAGGCCCAGTAGGTAGGTCCCCCTACACCCAACAAGCCCAACAGTCTTGGAACAACAACAATAGGCAACCACTTCCCCAAGGACAAAATCCTCCTCAAGACCAGCGCCAATACTCCCAAGTCCCTCCACCACAAAATGGCTATGCACCCAGGAACCCAATGGGCCCCAAGAGCCCAATACCCTCCATTGCCTGAGTCTCTAGCTGATGTCTTTGCAGCCCTCATGTCCCTAAATGCTTAAGACTCTCCTCCTGAGAAGGCGAATTGGAATATGGCGGCCGATCAAACAAAATACTGCGTCTATCATCGTCATCCGGGCCACAATGTGTCCGATTGCTTCCAATTCCGGGACGATATACGATCTCCATGAGCAAAATCAAATTGATTGGGCAAAATGAAGAGGTTGATCCAAACTTTGAGGGACCAGCAAGGCCAGAGGCAACAGCAGCAGCAACAGAGGCGACAGCAGCCGCAGCAACAACAACAGCAACAACAGCAACACAATACCAGCCTTTCCAACAGCAATACCAGCAACACCAGCAACAGCAGCAACAGCAGCAGCCAGCAGCCGGCAACGACCTGGCATAGTCCGTAACCCCATGCCACAACATCAACCTGCTCCGAACCCTCAAACCTCCTCCGCCTGCGCATGTTAACCCCGTTGTCCACCATCCACCACCGAAGCCCAGTGGGTCTTCGATGACGATCATGAGGTAGGCCAACTCCTGGCTATTTCTCACGTCACCCCACTGTTCCCGCACCTGCATCCACCACCCACGCCTCCTTCCCTCACACCCCACATTGCCACCATCACCTCACCATTATATTCCCCCGTCACCTCACCCATCATTCCTCCACCAAGAACACCCCTTTCTCCCTATGCCAGCACCTCTACTAGCCAACCCCTCTATCCTTGATACCACAACCCCTCCACTCCACCATAACCTTGCCCTCCGGAGCAGGCGAATGTTTCATCGGATGTATCCTAACGCATCCATGCCTATGCCAGGTCAGCAAACCAACAATCAGCAGCAACAAGATACAGAAGAGATTGATCCGGCATCGAGAACTCAATATGACATCTTAAAGCACCTCGATCAGACTCCCGCCAAGATCTCCATATTGGAGCTCATTAAGAGGTCACAGACTCATCAAGACGCTCTCAGAGCTTTCTTGCAAAGGGTCATGGTCAGCGAGGACATGAATCCAGACAACCTGCCCTCAGTGCTCTCAATAGTAAACAGAGGACCCACCATTACCTTTTCTGATGGCGAGTTGGCTGCCCCCGAGGCCAGGAAAATGCCCCTGTGTGTGACACTCACCATAAATAAAGTGGCGGTCGATGCGGCTCTGGTGGACACAGGAGCTTCCATTAATGTATGTCCACTAAGCACTCTTAGAGCTTGCAACATATCGGAACGTCAATTGCAGCCCACGCCTACCACTATTGCTGCATATGACAATTCGCGACGTGCCTGTCACGGGGTCATCACTTTGCAAGCTGAATTAGGCCCTCTCGTCATGTCTGTGGAGTTCTATGTGCTGAACATTGATCACACCTACAAAGCCATTTTAGGGCGCCCGTGGATCGAATCGTTAGGGGCGGTACCCTCTACAGCGCATCAGTGTCTGAAGTTCCCCTTTCAAGGAAGGATAGTCAAGGTCAAGAGTGTGACCACAACGCATACAGTCGAAGCCGTTGAGAGAGTGCTGCCATCAGTATGGCCGTCCAATAAGCCCATAATCTCAGTGCTTGATGTTAACTACACTTGGGCCTATACTTTCTCTTCAAATCGCCCAATTGGGTCTCCTCCTATGATGGCAGTCAGGAAGGATGTGAGCAAGAATACAAAGGGGTGGGACATCATGTTCAGACTGGGTTATCAGTCAGGAAAAGGCCTGGGTGCCCACCTCCAAGGGCAAACAAAGACTGTCGCCACCACTAAGAAATTCACAAAGCGTGCCTTGGATATTCAGAATGGGCCGCTTTCTCATCTCCTCCACATTCAGACCAGGGATCGCTCACTTGGTCCTTATACGAGCATTTTGTCAGAGGGCCCATTCAGCCCGGATATAACACCATCATGGAAACACCAAGATCGGACTATCAAACTTTAGAGAAGCAGCGACCCAACAAGAAGAAGAGCTGAGGAAGATACTGAAGATCCAGATCAAGATGATATTGTCTCATCAGTTATTCTGTTGTTCGAAAGGTCAAAAGCTGAGGAAGAAGAGTTGGAATCAGAAGACCCTGTTTCTGCGGTCAATGGATTGTTCAGTGGAGAAGACGAATCACGAGTAGCAGCATTATCAGTATCAACAACCACCGCCAGGCGACAGTTGCCTGGATTTGGTAAGGAGATCAGTCAGTTCATTTGCCCCTATTTATGCAGGAGTTCTGGCCAGGGCTCTCCCGGCCTCCTACTCATTTTATTTCATCCGTGCTTGAGTTAATGTTAGCTTCATTCCCTTGCCTCTCCCCTTCATCGTTCAATCTCACCCGACGCCATTGAGGCATTCACTCGTCCTTCACCCCGCTTCATCATTCTCTTTATGGTTCGGTCTGTCTTTTTCCCCAAACCATTTAGTCTAATGTGATTCTTCATTAAAAAAAAATGAGAAAATTCAAAATAACAAAATGGTGTCTCCTGTCTCCGACGGCGATCCCCGTCACCCCCTCCTCTCCTACTCCTGCTTCCGACGCGATCCCCGTCACCCCTCTCCTGCTCCTGCTTCCGACGGCGATCCCCGTCACCCCCTCGCCTCCCCCAATCTCGACGGCGATCCCCGTCACCCTCCCTCTAGCTCCCGATCTCGACGGCGATCCCCGTCACTTCCCTCGTGCTCCCACTCTCGACGGCGATCCCCGTCGCATCTGCTCCCCAATAGCCATCGTCGTCCTTTTCGCTCGCCTGGTGGTCAGCCATGGCCATTCCGGGCATTTCGGTGAGGGGCCTTCTGCTCCCCTACACCCCGATGCTGTTGCCGGCACCCTGAGCTCGGGTGGCCTGCTCCCTCCTCCAGCTCCATCGGAGGATCTTCGCGGCCCTGCCGCACCTGTCTGTTTCCCTTCCAATAAACTTCTGGACGGTTCTCCAGCCTCCTGTAAATCCAAATCTGACTCAAGTTCAAGGGTAGTCTCTAGCGAGTCCCCGTCCCCGTCTAGGAAGAAGAAGGGTAGTGGCGTGCCCCGTAGATACCTCTTAGACTTAGTCCATAGATGTGGCGCTCTTCTAGCTGTCGAAGAGTTCGTCAAAGAAGCGGTAGTTCTGAGCTTAGAGGAGAAGTCGATAGAGGAAGGGCTAGACGACGGCTTTGGGATATATGAAATCGTAGCCGAAGAGACCCATTAGATGAAAATAGTGTTGAGATAGAGGATGCTGCTGAGCGTATGCTAGTGGTATGAGGAGATTTGATGAACTACCTCAGCAGTCGACGAACCTACTAAGGAGGTGAATGTGGGAACGCAGAGACCCCAGGCTCTTGACCATAGCATCTGGTCTCCCTCCCGAAGAAGAAGAAGTGCTCATAGAGGTGTTGAGGGAGTTCAAGGATTCTTTCGGCCTGGTCCTATGATGACATGCCTGGCATTGACCCCGATTTGGTGAGCATAGGTTAATTTTGAAGCCAGGGGCAGTTGCCGTTAAACAAAAGCTAAGGAGGTTCCTCCCCCATCGCTTTAAAGATGAAAGAGGAGATTGATAAGCTACACAAAGCCAAATTTATCCGTGTAGTCCTCTATCCTTTTGTGGGTGGCCAACATCGTCCTGGTGATGAAGAAAGACGGAAGAGTGCGCATCTGCATAGATTCGGGATTTGAATAAGGCATGTCCTAAGGACGATTTTCCCTTTACCTCACTTGGATGTTCTGATTGATAATACAGCAGGGTTCGAAACTCTATCGTTCATAGGATGGCTACTCCGGCTATAATCAATTCGTCTAGCCCGGAGGATCAGGAGAAACCTCCTCACCACCCCATGGGGAACATATTGCTATGTGGTCATGCCGTTTGGACTAAAGAATGCCGGCGCCACTTATCAAAGAGCAATGTTAGCTGTCTTCCACGACATGACATATTGATGTTGAGGTTTACGTGGATGATATCGTGGTGAAGTCACGGACCCAAGAGAGCATTCCTCCGTGCTAGCCAAAGTTTTTCGTCCGCACAAGAGTATCAATGAAGATGAATCCAAAGAAGTGCGTGTTTGGAGTTCCTCTGGAAAATTATTAGGCTTCATAGTTAGTAAGCGGGGGATTCAAATAGATCCACACAAGGCCAAGGCAATCAATGAGATGCCTCCTCCTAAGAACATATCTGAGCTTCGAGGTTTGATTGGTCGGCTGCAGTTCATAAGGAGATTCATATCTCAGCACTCTCAAAGATGTCGTCCTTTCTATGAACTGTTGAGGAGGAGAGTCAGTTTTGAATGGAACGATAAATGCCAAGAGGCCTTCGATGAGCTCAAGAGTACCTTATGAATCCGCCCGTGCTTCAGGCGCCTGTCCCTGGAAACCCCTAATCCTATACCTGTCAACTGTTGAGGACTCCCTAGGAGCTGTCCTTGCTCAGCTCGATGAATCCGGCAAAGAAAGGGCAGTCTACTACCTATCTAGGCTATTCAATCCTTCCGAGCTCAAACTCACCACAATGGAGAAAACTTGTGCAGCGCTAGTTTGGGTAGTGCAGAAATTGAAGCACTACTTCCTAGCTCATAAGGTGAGTTTGATTTCTAGAATGGACCCTATTAGGTATCTCCTTGAGAAGCCAGTCCTCGCCGACAGATTGGCTCGCTGGCAAAGTTTCCTCTCTCAGTTCGATATCTCCTTTATTGTTCAGAAAGCCATAAAAGGGTATGCCATTGCTGAGCACCTTGCTCACCTTCCTCTTCCTCATAGTGATACGTTCAAGAGGATTTCCCCGATGAAAACCTATCACTCTTCTCTCATGATCCCTTCTGGTCACTCCATTTCGATGGAGCTCTCAATTCTAGGGGGGGGCATAGGTGCAGTCTTGCTCACCCCAGAAGGGATCACCATTCCTTAGCTTATCAACTCCAATTCTATGCCACCAACAACATCTCCGAGTATGAGGCTCTCTTGGCCGGTCTTAAGCTCGCCTACCTTTTAGGTGCGTCACCTTAAGATCATAGGAGACTCTCAGCTCGTCCTTCGGCAAGTTCTCTCTACCTATCGCACTCGTGACCCCAAGCTCAAGCCATATCAAGATCTGGTCACGCTCCTGGCCAAGCAATTCCGTCAGTATCTACATTCATACTCCTCGCTCTCAGAACATTCTGGCCGATGCTCTGGCGCGTTAGCTTCATCTCTCTCCTTCCCTCTCAGCCGTAGCGTGAGACTATCACCGTTCAGAGATTAGAAGCTCCCTCAACTCAGGATCCTTGGTTCTCGAACTTAGGAGCTCCCCAGTGTTGAAGGCAGAGAAGAAAGAAGCGAAGGAGTGTTGGTTGAATTGGGTGGAATTGATGGAAGAAGAAAGCCCGTGGTATCGTGAGATTGAGCAGTTTTGCAAAGACGGCACCTTCCCAGAAGAAGCCGAAGCAGAAGATAGGCGAGCTATCCGTAGAGCGGCCTTAAAGTACACCCTCGTGGGTGAAGTTCTCTACAGACGCGCTCTAAATGGAATGCTCCTCAGATGCGTGACCGATGAAGAGCTTGGAAGATAGTAGAAGGATCTCACTCCGGCGATGCGGAGGGCATGTGAATGGTCAGATGTAGCCAAAAAGATCCTTAGGCAGGGCTACTACTGGCCAACCTTAGAAGAAGACTGTGCCGCCTACGTCCGTAGGTGTGTCAGATGCCAAATCCATGCCGATAAAATTCATGCTCCGTCTTCCTCTTTGCATCACTATCTTCTCCTTGGCCTTTCTCCATGTGGGCCTTTGATATCATTGGGCTCTTGGTGATCCTAATGCTCAGATAAAACAAAAATCCTTCATCCTCACTGCTACTGAGTATTTCACCAAATGGGCCGAAGCGGAAGCGTTTACAAAAATTAAAGGTTCGACGTGTGCAGATTCA